>WNGS01024412.1:0-18719 GCA_020271785.1 Procambarus virginalis | reverse complement strand
CGAACCCATACTCCCAGGAGCAACGCAACTGGTATGTACAAGACGCCTTAAACCACTTGACCATCACGACCGGACATAATGAGGTGATAGCCGAAGCTATTTGAACCACCTCACCGCCGGCACTCGGATGGTTATCTTGGGCATAGCATTTTACCAAATCACCTCATTCTTTGGGCACACGTGAGGAACACAAATGCGAACAAGCCTGAATGGTCCCCAGGACTATATGCGAATGAAAACTCACACCCCAGAAGTGACTCGAACCCATACTCCCAGGAGCAACGCAACTGGTATGTACAAGACGCCTTAAACCACTTGACCATCACGACCGGACATAATGAGGTGATAGCCGAAGCTATTTGAACCACCTCACCGCCGGCACTCGGATGGTTATCTTGGGCATAGCATTTTACCAAATCACCTCATTCTTTGGGGCACACGTGAGGAACACAAATGCGAACAAGCCTGAATGGTCCCCAGGACTATATGCGAATGAAAACTCACACCCCAGAAGTGACTCGAACCCATACTCCCAGGAGCAACGCAAGAACCCATACTCCCAGGAGCTGGGGACCATTCAGGCTTGTTCGCATTTGTGTTCCTCACGTGTGCCCCAAAGAATGAGGTGATTTGGTAAAATGCTATGCCCAAGATAACCATCCGAGTGCCGGCGGTGAGGTGGTTCAAATAGCTTCGGCTATCACCTCATTATGTCCGGTCGTGATGGTCAAGTGGTTTAAGGCGTCTTGTACATACCAGTTGCGTTGCTCCTGGGAGTATGGGTTCGAGTCACTTCTGGGGTGTGAGTTTTCATTCGCATATAGTCCTGGGGACCATTCAGGCTTGTTCGCATTTGTGTTCCTCACGTGTGCCCCAAAGAATGAGGTGATTTGGTAAAATGCTATGCCCAAGATAACCATCCGAGTGCCGGCGGTGAGGTGGTTCAAATAGCTTCGGCTATCACCTCATTATGTCCGGTCGTGATGGTCAAGTGGTTTAAGGCGTCTTGTACATACCAGTTGCGTTGCTCCTGGGAGTATGGGTTCGAGTCACTTCTGGGGTGTGAGTTTTCATTCGCATATAGTCCTGGGGACCATTCAGGCTTGTTCGCATTTGTGTTCCTCACGTGTGCCCCAAAGAATGAGGTGATTTGGTAAAATGCTATGCCCAAGATAACCATCCGAGTGCCGGCGGTGAGGTGGTTCAAATAGCTTCGGCTATCACCTCATTATGTCCGGTCGTGATGGTCAAGTGGTTTAAGGCGTCTTGTACATACCAGTTGCGTTGCTCCTGGGAGTATGGGTTCGAGTCACTTCTGGGGTGTGAGTTTTCATTCGCATATAGTCCTGGGGACCATTCAGGCTTGTTCGCATTTGTGTTCCTCACGTGTGCCCCAAAGAATGAGGTGATTTGGTAAAATGCTATGCCCAAGATAACCATCCGAGTGCCGGCGGTGAGGTGGTTCAAATAGCTTCGGCTATCACCTCATTATGTCCGGTCGTGATGGTCAAGTGGTTTAAGGCGTCTTGTACATACCAGTTGCGTTGCTCCTGGGAGTATGGGTTCGAGTCACTTCTGGGGTGTGAGTTTTCATTCGCATATAGTCCTGGGGACCATTCAGGCTTGTTCGCATTTGTGTTCCTCACGTGTGCCCCAAAGAATGAGGTGATTTGGTAAAATGCTATGCCCAAGATAACCATCCGAGTGCCGGCGGTGAGGTGGTTCAAATAGCTTCGGCTATCACCTCATTATGTCCGGTCGTGATGGTCAAGTGGTTTAAGGCGTCTTGTACATACCAGTTGCGTTGCTCCTGGGAGTATGGGTTCGAGTCACTTCTGGGGTGTGAGTTTTCATTCGCATATAGTCCTGGGGACCATTCAGGCTTGTTCGCATATATATATATATATATATATATATATATATATATATATATATATATATATATATATATATATATATATAAAGTTAATTTTAAGCTTGGAACACAAGTGACCAAGAAAATTGAAGAGGGCAACACAGTAGGGGCAATTAGGTTACTTACCAGTGAAGAAACAATCGCCCCTAGAGATACAGCAACTGCCGACTCACTGAGAGAGAAGCACCCTCCCAGAGTACCATGGGAACCCACTGCTCGGGACACAAATGCCCCAGACATGGGACCTCTATTCCTCCAAGCATCAGAGGTATACAAAGCCATCATGTCATTTCCACCAGGCTCAGCAGGGGGATACACTGGAGTAAGACCTCAGCACCTTAAGGAGATGACAAACCCAGTTCTCGGAGAAGTTGCCGAGACACTGCTGTCAGAGATCACGAAGTTTGTCAACGACTGTCTCTCCGGGTTGATCCCAGATACAATTAAACCGTTCTTCTTCGGAGCATCCCTTTGTGCCCTTAAGAAGAAGGATGGTGGAGTCAGACCCATTGCCGTGGGCAACACACTTCGGCGCCTTGTTGCTAGGGCAGCTGTCAGAAAAATCAGCATAGACGCTGCAACGATGCTTCGACCCCATCAACTAGGTTTTGGTGTCCCCCATGGCTGTGAAGCAGCAGCTCATGCAGCACGAGCCTATATCAAGGACCTCCCAGAAAATAAGGCATTAATTAAATTAGACTTTAAAAATGCCTTCAACCAGGTAAAAAGGGATGTGGTACTGGAAGCAGTTCGAACCAGCTTTCCTTGTCTACTTCCTTTCGTTTCAGCAGGGTACAGTAGGGAATCGACACTGTTGTTTGGGGAACATGAAGTTGTTTCCGCAGAAGGTGTCCAGCAGGGAGACCCACTTGCCCCTTTTCTTTTCTGCATGGCAGCTAAGGAGGTCACAAGTAGGTTGTCCAGCGAATTCAACATCTGGTTCCTGGACGATGGCACCCTGGCAGGGACACAGGAATCCCTACTAGGAGATCTTCAGCTAGGGAAATCTAGGGGAGAGGAGTTAGGCCTTACACTAAATCCATCGAAGTGTGAAATCATATCGTCCAACCAACCAATCATAAATGCAGTACAAATCTTATTGCCAGGAGCCCAAGTGATCGCTCCCACCGACAGTGTGCTGCTAGGGGCACCTCTGGGCTCGAACGCCATTGAGGTAGTCCTCGAAGAAAAGCTTAAAGACCTGAGGAGGATGGAAGCGCGAATAGGGGCTTTGGATGCTCATGATGCGTTGTACCTTCTTACAAGGTGCCTGGCCTTGCCCAGACTTACCTATTTCCTCAGGTGTGCTCCTTCTTTTGACAGCCCAAAATTAACGGAATACGATTCACTCCTAAAGACAATATCTATGAAAGTGTTAAACCTCTCCCTGCAAGATGACCAGTGGGACCAAGCAACGCTCCCAGTTAGACTCGGGGGTATAGGTATTCGCAAGGCGACACAGTTAGCATTGCCGGCATTCTTATCCTCGACCAGTGCTACAAGTGAATTAGTGAAGGAAATACTACCAGAATACCTAAGGAACTCCATTGGGATTCGTGATCCCAAATTTGTGGAAGGAGCTGGTCGGTGGGACACACTCGCCAATTCACACACCCGACCAACTTGTCCAAACGACGGTAAACAGGCCAAATGGGATAACCCCATAGTGGAGAACATCGCCAAAGCATTGCTGGACGTAGCTTCTCAGGACAGAGCGCGTCTCCTAGCTGTGCAAGCCCCCCATGCTGGGGACTTCCTGTTGGCAGTCCCTAATTCCGCCTTGGGCACCCGCCTGGATCATCGGGCCCTAAGTATTGGTGTTGCTCTGCGCCTTGCCGCCCCTATCTCCACCGAGCACCGGTGTATTTGCGGCCAGGCACGGGCAGACCAATACGGCAGCCATGGTCTCATCTGTCGTAAGACACAGGGAAAGATTGCTAGACACGAGGCAGTCAATGACATCATCAAGAGAAGTTTGGCTACAGCTGGGTGTCCAGCACAAAGGGAACCCCAGTTGTGCAGACCTGACAACAGCCAAAAACGCCCAGATGGAGTCACCCTGCAGCCATGGAGGGAAGGTAAACAGGTCGTATGGGATTACACCTGTGCATCTACATTGGCTGATACCTATTTACGTTACAGCTCAGCGGAGGGAGGTGGGGCAGCCACCTTCAGGGAGACCCAGAAAATCCACAAGTACAGAGACCTAGAACGTTGTTACAGGTTCGTGCCGATAGGCTCAGAGACTCTGGGCGCCTGGGGTAAATGTGCACTCAAGTTTTTAAAGGAGGTTGGTGAGGAACTCATTGGGAAAACTAGAGACCCACGAGCAGCCAGTTTCCTGTTCCAGCGCCTCAGTGTCGCAGTGCAGAGGGGAAATGCGTGCTGTATCCTGGGTACGCACCCAACCTCCGAGGAGCTGGACGAGGTCTTCGAACGCTGATTGTTTAATTGTTATATATTTGTGTGTGTGTGTGTGTGTTCTCTGTAAACTGTAGCATTGCAATAAAATAAAACAAAACATACAAAAAAAATAATGGGGGTGGTAGGAGAAGAAAAGAATTAAGTATTCGGTGAGAATCCACAAGATCTTCTCTGAATGCTCTTTGTTTTCTTCTTCGAGGATGTGGGTCCCTGCAATTGCACCAGAGGTGGTACCCCCCTATATATATATATATATATATATATATATATATATATATATTATATATATATATATATATATATATATATATATATATATATATATATATATATATATATATATATATATATATATATATATATATATATATATATGACTTCAGTGCTACTCAAACAGGAGGAGCTGCCAATCACCGGGAAGCGGCCAAGTCACGTAAATACAGAGACCTTGAGCACCACTACAATTTTGTCCCCATTGCCTCAGAGACACTTGGTGCCTGGGGTAAAAGTGCTGCTAGCTTTTTGAAGGAGTTGGGGTCTAAGCTAATTGAAACAACTAGAGACCCTAGGGCTGCCAGTTTTCTTTTTCAGCGCCTTAGTGTGGCAATCCAGAGAGGAAATGCTCACTGCATCCATGGTTCCTGCCCACCATCTGAGAAGCTTGAGGAGCTATTCAACTTGTGACAAGCAGCCTTGTACCCTGCATGTAATCAATATTGTAACTTTTTTTGTGTAATGACATTTTCAAATAAAATTAGATAAATATACACACATACCAAAAGAATAGGGGTGGTAGGAGAAGAAAATATCAAAGTGTTCAGTGAGGATTCACAAGGTCTTCTCTGAGTACTCTTTATTTTCTTCTCCGAGGCTATGGGTCCCTACACTTGCACCAGAGGTGGTACCCCATATATATATATATATATATATATATATATATATATTATATATATATATATATATATATATATATATATATATATATATATATATATATATATAATTAGTTTTATTAAAAAAGTAAAAAAAAAATTTTTTTTATCAGACGATTTGCATGAAACTTATACACCTGACGGCACATAAGCCTATCTGTAAGGGTGCAAAGGGGGCCAGGAGATTGGTTGAGGTCAACCTCAGCCACAGATAGCAGCACCTTATACTATTTTTTACTTATTTGTTTCAGGTAACATAAAATTCTTATAACTCATTTTTGATTCAATTTACATGAAACTTACACCTTATATGTAGAGTGTATGTCTATAAAATCTAGCACAAGCTTCGCTTCCTAAGTTCATTTATTGATTTTATAATAGCAATAAACATGATATATTGCATAATTTTGGGGAGGAACTTTGACTATTTGCATTAGGAAAACTAAAGATGTTTTGGAAAATCCCTTCCTACAGATCCTTTATTATATGCTCATGTGACAGAAAAGTGCCATAGAATGATTATATCTGAAAGGTGTGGTTGTTTATAAACACTTGAAAATGTGTAATATTCGTTGAAAAAAATTTAAAATCTCCCTTTCCATCTAGGCTGCAGTACTGAAACTTGGAACAATTGCAGCCCTTTTCATATACAACTAGTCAAAAAATATTGGTTGACATTGAACAACTTTTAAAAAACTAACTGACCCCCCATAAGAAGCACATCAACAAACTGGAAAAAGTGCAAAGACATGCTGCTAAGTGGCTCCTAGAACTGAAGGGCAAGATCTATAAGGAGACGTTAGAGGCATTAAATATTCCAAAACTAGAAGATAGAAGGAAAAGAGGAGATATGATCATTACGTACAAAACAGTAACAGGAATTATAAACTTGATAGGGAAGATTTCCAGAGACCTGGAATTTCAAGAACAAGAGGTTATAGATTTAAACGAACTAAACAAAGATGCCGAAGATATATAGGATAATTCACTTTTGCAAACAGAATGGTAGACAGTTGGAACAAGTTAGGTGAGAAGGTGGTGGAGGCCAAAACCGTCAAAAGTTTCAAAGCATTATATGACAAAGAGTGCTGGGAAAACGGGACACCACGAGCGTAGCTCTCATCCTGTAACTACACTTAGGTAATTACATATGAGTGTCAGACCACTGAGGAAGAATTGAAACAGGAATTTCCTTAAGTACTTTTGTATTTCAATAATATATCTTCAGAAGGAATCATTCCTCCTGAAGATGTATTCCTTCTGAACATGTATTATTTAAATATGAAAGTACTTAAGGAAATTACTGTTTCAATTCTTCTTCCGTGGTCTGACACTGTCACATTTTTCACCACATGTTAATTTCCGTGATTTACAAACACAAATTTATACACACACACACAATATATATATATATATATATATATATATATATATATATATATATATATATATATATATATATATATATATATATATATATATATACATACATACATACATACATACATACATACATACTGATAATCAGCTAAAAATATATTCAAGTAAATGTAAATTATTTTACCTTGCACTTAGATCCACCAAGCCTGTATGGTGTGCATTTCAGTACTTCGGAAATCTGGAACGATCTGGAATCTCTTATCTGCAATGAAACAATACATATTATTGCACTTACCACAACACCACACAAGAATCAGTACGCTTTACCACACAAGAATCTTACCACACAATCAGTACGACTGTTTTCAGCGAGCCACTGAACACACTGAAGATTGATAACCCAAATGAATTTTTCATGGATATGATATCAAATCATATATCAGATGTCATCCTATCCCCACTGGATTTTGAAAAAGCCATAGACAGTATGCCTATGCACTCTGCACCAGGCCCTGACTCTTGGAACTCTACATTCATCAAGAACTGTAAAAAACTGCTATCGCAGGCCCTTCACATTCTTTGGAGACAAAGCCTAGATACTGGCATTATCCCTGACATACTAAAAACAGCAGAGATAGCACCGCCCCATAAAGGAGGAAATAAGGCAGAGGCAAAAAACTACAGACCGATAGCACTAACATCGCACATCATAAAAATCTTTGAGAGAATGCTAAGAAGTAAGATCACAAAATACATGGAATCACAGCATCTCCATAACCCCGGACAACATGGTTTCAGAACAGGGCGCTCTTGCCTATCACAGTTGCTGGACCACTCTGACATGGCACTAGATGCCATGGAAGACAAACAAAACGCTGATGTAATTTACACAGATTTCGCAAAAGCCTTTGACAAATGTGACCATGGTGTTATTGCACATAAAATGCGTTCAAAAGGAATTACCGGAAAAATAGGCAGATGGATCAACAATTTCCTGACTAATAGAACCCAATGTGTAGTAGTCAACAAAATAAAATCTGGACCATCAACCGTAAAGAGCTCAGTCCCCCAGGGTACTGTGCTTGCTCCAATACTGTCTCATCCTCATATCGGACATAGACAAGGACACAACCTATAGTACTGTATCATCCTTTGCAGATGACACTAGAATCTTCATGAGAGTAGGCAACATAGAGGACACGGCAAACCTCCAATCAGATGTAAATCAGGTCTTTCTATGGGCTACAGAAAATAACATGGTGATTAACGAACATAAGTTTCAGCTCATGCGCTACGGAAAAAATGAAAATATAAAAACGGAAACCACTTACAAAACTCAGTCAAATCATAACATTGAACGGAAAAGGAACGTAAAGGATTTGGGTGTACTGATGTCGGAAGACCTTACATTTAAAGAACACAATAAAGTAGCTGTCACAACTGCAAGAAAAATGACAGGTTGGATAACAAGAACTTTTCACACTAGAGATGCTATACCGATGATACTTTTCAAGACGCTAGTGCTCTCTAGAGTGGAATACTGCTGCATAATGACAGCCCCTTTCAAAGCTGAAGAAATTACTGACCTGGAGAGCGTGCAGAGATCCTTTACTGCTAGAATCCACTCAGTAAAACATCTAAACTACTGGGACCGAGAAAAGAGCCTAAACCTGTATTCTCTTGAGCACAGGCGGGAGAGATACACAATAATTTACACATGGAAAATAGTAGGGGCTGGTCCCAAACCTGCACACAGAAATAACAGTACACGAGACCAGAAGGCATGGCAGGATGTGCAGAATACTCTCCGTTGAAGAGCAGAGGTGCAACAGGTACTCTGAGAGAGAACTCTATCAACATCTGAGGCCTGAAACTGTTCAACACGCTTCCACTACACATAAGGGGCATAACTGGCCGACCCCTCACAGTGTTCAAGAAAGAACTTGACAAACATCTCCAAAGGATACCTGATCAACCAGGCTGTGACTCATACGTCAGGCTGCAAGCAGCCACATCCAACAGCCTGATTGACCAGTCCAGCAACGAGGAGGCCTGGTCGATGACCGGGCCGCGGGGTCGCTGAGCCCCGGAATCACCTCAAGGTAAACTCAAGGTACCAAACATGGATGAATGTAGTAAATATAGAACTATTAGCTGAATATCAAATAGATTTAATCTATTTCACACAGATACCTTGATACCTTACCTTGAGGATACCTTGAGGTGCTTCCGGGGCTTATCGTCCCCGCGGCCCGGTCATCGACCAGGCCTCCTGGTTGCTGGACTGATCAACCAGGCTGTTGGACGCGGCTGCTCGCAGCCTGACGTATGAGTCACAGCCTGGTTGATCAGGTATCCTTTGGAGGTGCTTATCCAGTTCTCTCTTGAACACTGTGAGGGGTTTGCCAGTTATGTCCCTTATGTGTAGTGGAAGCGTGTTGAACAGTCTCGGGCCTCTGATGTTGATAGAGTTCTCTCTCAGAGTACCAGTTGCACCTCTGCTTTTCAACGGGGGTATTCTGCACATCCTGCCATGTCTTCTGGTCTCATGTGATGTTATTTCTGTGTGCAGGTTTGGGACCAGCCCCTCTAATATTTTCCACGTGTAAATTATTATGTATCTCTCCCGCCTGCGCTCAAGGGAATACAGATTTAGGCTCTTTAGTCGGTCCCAATAGTTTAGATGTTTTACCGAGTGGATTCTAGCAGTAAAGGATCTCTGCACGCTCTCCAGGTCAGCAATTTCACCCGCAGTGAAAGGGGCTGTCATTGTGCAGCAGTACTCCACTCTAGAGAGCACAAGCGTTTTGAAAAGTGTCATCATCGGTATAGCATCTCTAGTGTGAAAAGTTCTTGTTATCCAACCTGTCATTTTTCTTGCAGTTGTGACGGCTACTTTATTGTGTTCTTTAAAGGTAAGGTCTTCCGACATGAGTACACCCAGATCCTTTACATTGCCTTTTCGTTCTATGTTATGATTTGCCTGAGTTTTGTACGTGGTTTCAGTTTTTATATTTTCATTTTTTCCATAGCGCATGAGCTGGAACTTGTCTTCGTTAAACACCATATTATTTTCTGTAGCCCATAGAAAGACCTGATCTACATCTGACTGGAGGTTCGCCGTGTCCTCTATGTTGCCTACTCTCATGAAGATCCTAGTGTCATCTGCAAAGGATGATACAGTGCTATAGGTTGTGTTCTTGTCTATGTCCGATATAAGGATGAGAAAAAGTACTGGAGCAAGCACAGTACCCTGGGGGACTGAGCTCTTAACGGTTGACGGGTTGGATTTTATTTTGTTGACTATTACACATTGGGTTCTGTTGGTCAGGAAATTGTAGATCCATCTGCCTACTTTTCCGGTAATTCCTTTTGAGCGCATTTTATGGGCAATAACACCATGGTCACATTTATCAAAAGCTTTTGCAAATCTGTGTAAATTACATCAGCGTTTTGTTTGTCTTCCATAGCATCTAATGCCATATCATAGTGGTCCAGCAACTGCGACAGGCAAGAGCGCCCTGTTCTGAAACCATGTTGTCCGGGGTTATGGAGATGCTGTGATTCCATGTATTTTGTGATCTTACTTCTTAGCACTCTCTCAAAAATTTTTATGATGTGCGATGTTAGTGCTATCGGTCTGTAATTTTTTGCCTCTGCCTTATTTCCTCCTTTATGAAGTGGTGCTATCTCTGCTGTTTTTAGTATATCAGGAATAACGCCAGTATCTAGGCTTTGTCTCCACAGAATGTGAAGGGCCTGCGATAGTGGTTTTTTACAGTTCTTGATGAATATGGAGTTCCAAGAATCCGGGCCTGGTGCGGAGTGCATAGGCATACTGTTTATGGCTTCTTCAAAATCCAGTGGGGATAGGGTGACGTCTGATATATGATTTGATGTTGGTATCATATCCATGAAAAATTCATTTGGGTTATCGATCTTTAGTGCGTTTAATGGCTCGCTGAAGACAGAGTCGTATTGCTTCCTCAGTAGCTCGCTCATTTCTTTGTTGTCATCGGTGAAAGTTCCATCTTCCTTTCGCAGGGGCCCGATACTAGATGTGGTTTTTGATCTTGATTTTGCATAGGAGAAAAAATATTTCGGGTTTCTCTCTATTTCACTGATGGCCTTTTGCTCTCTTTCCCTCTCCTGCGTTTTGTATGATTCTTGTAGCTTGAGTTCAATTTTCCTATTTCGCTACCTAACCTTCTTCGCCGTTCCTGAGATAGGGTGCGACTCTCAAGTTGTACCGCGATTCGTTTTCTTCGCCTATATAGGGAACGACGTTCTCGTTCCAATCTGCATCTCTTCCTCTTTTTTCTTAGGGGATGCGGTTTGTACATATTTCTAGTGCTACTGAGCTTATTTTTTCCAGGCACTGGTTCAGGTTCGCATTTCCTAGCTGTTCTTCCCAGTTTATTTCTGTGAAGTCCTGGTTTATTTGCTCCCAGTTTATCTGTTTATTATTGAAGTTGAATTTGCTGAAATCTCCTCCACCGGGAATCTGGACTGGTTTTGAAGGTCTATTCCCCATGGTTGTCATAACTTCAATTAAGTTGTGATCTGAGTAACAGGTATTTGTAATCATTATGTTCCTGATCAATTCATCATTATTAGTGAAAATGAGGTCCAGCGTGTTCTCCTTCCTGGTTGGTTCTACTATTTGCTGGTTTAAGGCAAACCTGTCGCACATCCGTAGCAGGTCATTTGCATGTGCCTGTTCATTAAGGCTACTTCCTGGTATTCTTTCTGATATTACTGTATTAGCCAGGTGCTTCCATTTCAGGTGCCAGGTTGAGGTGCCAGTCGGAGCTGGATTTGTGAGGTTTTCCAAGCAGTGTTCTACTTTCATTAGTTGGTCTTTAAACTGCTGAGGGTTTGCCTCCGGTGACTTATATACAAGGACAATAACTACATTTATAATCTCTATTTTGATTATCAGCACTTCCACCATATCATTCGAGGTGTTTAGCAGCTCAGTACAGATGAGTGTGTCTTTGATGTATAGGCTGACCCCACCCTGAAGCCGGTGTTTCCTATCACATCTGAAAAGATTGTACTCTGAGATCCATATTTCACCATCATGGTAGTCCTTTGTGTGGGTTTCTGTTAGGGCTGCAAACACTGCATTTGCCTCATGAAGGAGACCATCTATAAAGTGAACTTTGTTGGATTTGCGTGTTTTTATACCTTGAATGTTGGCAAATATAAATGATGTTATCGTGGTAGTGGAAGTGCTGGATGCCTTACTTGGTGTTAATATCTGAGGCTCTGGTAAGGGGGCCACTGTGTTTGCGTCCAGGGTGTGTTGTTTTCGAAGTGATTCGTCCAGTTTCGGTAGTGGGGCGAGTGTTGTGTGGTGTAGTACCTGTGTGTTTGTTGGTAATGTGTATTCCAGACTTGTGGGTATCTCCCTTCCCCTCTGTAATCCTGTGGTGGTTCCATCTGACTGTTCCTCTCTCTTATATTTTCTGCTCTGTTTCTGCCTTCCTCTAAAAAATTGCCAGTAGTGTCATACTGATTTTCCCGTCTATAACGTTGTGTACCTCTCACGTGGAATTCCGGACACTGAAGATTGTAGCATTTTTTGTCCCTAATTGAAAATTGACATAATTTGGGGTGGAAGTATCTACACCCTGTTCCAAAACGGCATGTACCCCTCGCCAACATGTTCCTGCATTTTCGAGGATGCAGAAAATGGCATTTTGTTCCTAATTTTCCATATTTGCATATTCCTTTAGCGTAGAATTTGCAAATGTGTTCCGGTTTTGCGTTTTTCAAGGTATTTATATCTGTGTCTGTCTTGTCTACCTCTTTATTGGAGCCATCTCCGCTTTTCGTCCCAATTCCTTCATTTATGCACTCTGTCTCACTGTTGCTCACATCGTTTATATTACCTGACTCTGCAATATTGCTGCTATTATGTACTACAATACCCTCTTCCTCCACATTACTGCTGCGGTTCTCTAAACTATCTGTTCCTGGGTTTTGGTCGTTAACCAATGTTGTCTTATCCCAGTCTGCATATATCACTGGTAGCTTGTCTGTGAATGGTAATCTCTGTGACTCGGGAATGTTTTTCATCAGTTTAGTTATGTTCTCTAACATTAATCTGTCATCTTTGCAGACCCAGTAAATTCCTTGCCTTTTTGTGCATCCTGGAGATACTTCTGTACAGCCCAGGTGAAATCTCATGTTACAGATGCAACACGTTACGCCTACATTACGTTTTCCCAGTACTCCCGAGCACTCGCCACACCTCTCCATTTTCTGATGTATTGTTGTATTTGTGGTTTACTGTGTGGATCACTTGTTGATGTCAGTCCTTTTAACTCTTTATAAAGTTATATGTATATTTTTATATATTTAATATTTATAATACTATATGTATACCGTAGATTTGTAATATTATGTATGTTATTTTGTTCAAACTTTATGGCAGGTACTTAGCGTAGGGTAGCGAAGCTGGTCCCCGGTGCGGTACAGGTGACCTCTTGTCGTCCCAGGTTGATGTCACCAGTTTCCAGCTACTCGATTTATAACACTGATTTTTCTTTGCTTGTATTCTTACAAGGGATTTTCCGCCTAATTTCCGGCTTGCAATGGTATTCACTCACTTTATTGCTAATTATTAGATTCACATTTCCATAGTACACTATATGATTTCCGTATTTTATCCCTGTGGGACGTGCCCTGGGGTAGGCCTCGCGTGGCTTGTGGAAACAGCCTACTGATGCCGCCTCTTGCCACTATTCTATATTTCTAGCATTCTATATTTATAATATTCTATGCACGATTTTCCTTCACTTCCAACTTATATGTTGTTGTGGTACCCGTTCCACTTCACTGTTCCACGAATCACCGTTCACTATTTTTTTTCTCATACACGCACGTACACAAAGCCTCATGCACTGGCCCACACGTGGTCTCCCGTTTATTATCTATTTAACACAAAGTTCCGTTGATAATGACTGTTTTCAAATTTTCCAGCGGGTCACTATGCACTTGTTATGCCTGTAATCGGTAATCCAAGGCTGTGGTCCTAAGAAATCCCGGTTAATGTCACGATTTTATCGGAGCGCGAGCGGTACGACTTCCCTCCCTCAACCTCCCTGGCAACCTGGGGTGTAGTAAGTGTATTTAAAAGTTTTTATCTTACCTGCTAGGCTAACGGGGGTCCCAGTGTAACCACGTGGTCCCCTACCCTAAGCTGACTCCAGTGTGTTATAGTAGAGCTTTACCCTAGCTTGTTTCCAGTGTAAACCTTGTATCCTGCTTATGTGGACCAAGGCTTTTAACGTAAGATTGTGTGGTAAAGTTAGTATTAAATTGTTATTGGTGTGATTGTGTATGGGGGGTGTTAAGGGGTTAATAAATAAGTAAGTTTGAACAGAGTATCCCTTGTTCCTGTGTGGGAGTACAATAATCTATTCCTAGACTAACCGGGTTTAGTAGCAAGTATTTATTACTGTGGATATTTTATTTTGGGGGCCGGGCCTTTTGATTCTCCCATATCTTGATACCTCTCTTCTACTTACCCTCACCCCTTAATAGTACCAGTTCCCCATAGCAAGCCCACTATTGTTCTTAACAGAGGACATGACAGAGCTCAGGCAAGATAACAGGGAAACTTTTGTTAACAGTCTCAACTCTCACACCCCCCTCAGCCAGGCATGGAAGGATATTAAAAGAATTAAAGGCGATAAGATTGGCCAAGTAGCACACCCTCACCCTCTACACAGAGCAAACGAGTTAGTCGATGCTTGGGCAACCACCTCTAGCTTCAATAATCTTCCCCCAGACATACAGTTCAGATTAAATGCTGGTTACGGAGATCGAGAAAGGCTCGTTGACTTCATGCTCCGCAAGGAAGATGAATGCAACGTGCCATTCACTGAGTTTGAATTACTCGCGGCCCTAAACAAAGGCAAAGCCACATCCCCCGGTGAAGATGGTATCACTTATGACATATTGCGTCTGCTCCCTTTAGTACCAGGGAATCCCCTGCTTGAGCTGTATAATATGAGCTATGTTACTGGGGAACTTCCTATCTCTTGGACCAACAGTATAATCATTCCAATTCCCAAGCCAAATCAAGAGAATGCTTTCCGCCCAATTTCCCTTACTAGCTGCATTTGCAAAACATTCGAGAGAATGGTCCTAAACCGTCTCCTCCATAGAATAAGAACCATGCTATCCCCCCAGATATATGGCTTCATGCATGGAAGGAGTGTGCATCATTGCATCACTACCTTTCTTACCCTGCACGCTGAAAAGTCATATACCACCTTCCTAGATCTTAAGTCTGCCTTTGATATTGCAAATAGACATGTTATCTTGAGTGAGCTTGCAAGAATGAATATTGGTGGTCGGCTTCTTTGTTGGATCAGGGGTTACTTATCCAACAGGAAGTCATCTGTATTTTTCCAGGGGCATAGGAGTGTAACAAGAGACTTTGAACTAGGTACCCCGCAGGGTGGTGTCCTCGGTCCTACCTTATTTAATATCTTAATAAACACGCTGTTAAACTCTATACCGAGCAAACCCAACGTCCACATCATTAGCTATGCTGATGATATAATGATACACACCACTGGGTATGCTAACACGCAGAACACTCTTAACTCTGTATTAGATTCATGTCAGGACCTAGGTTTAATTATCTCAGCAGAGAAAACAAAGATACTAAATCGGCGCCCACCCAGGCAGGGAGGAGCTGTTCGCAAGATGCAACTATCTGATGGCTCCCAGCTTGACTATGTAAACAGATTCAAATACCTTGGCCTTGAGGTGCCACTGTATGGTCCTGTTGTATTCAGACTCTGTCGTCAGTATAAAGAGAGGCTCCGAGCTCTCAAGGCTGTTGCAGGTTATCACTCAGGCTATGGTGCCAATGTCAGAATTGTCAAAATGATGTACCTTGCATACATCAGATCTTTAGTGGATTATGCTGCACCTCTGCTTGTTTTGATGCCTGAAAGAAAGCTTGGAGGGCTTGAAAAATTGCAGAACGAAGCCTTGAGGATAATCCTTGGGTGCCCTCATACCACAAAGATACTTAATATGTGAAAGGAACTTAATATTCTGAGCGTTGTTGATCGTGTTACTGAAATTAACTGTCAAATTGGTATAAAAATGCTTAGGCTAACTCTTCCTAATCCTTGCACAGAAGCCCTCCAGACTTACTTTATTGAAGATCAGCATTGTTCCAAATGGATAACAAAAACTGGAACTCAACTCAGAATGTATGGGGTTCATGATTTGTACCAAGAGAAACAACAACGGCACTTTCCTGCACCGTGGGAGGTGTGGTGTCTGTATATAGCTGAGATAGTCTTGGTAGTAAGGTTGATGTAAAGTCATTCCTGGTTACTGACTTTAATACTTATAAACGATTACATGACTATGGCTCCCAAGCTTGGCAGGCGTCCTGTGCGCTCTTGTTTTCCTCCTCTAGTGGCGTCCAGCCGCCGCACATAGAAAACGGATGGTACCATTTTCTGTGAACATGACATCCCTCCTTTTCTTTAAAAAGAATGAATACAGGATGTCTACCATGCTTGTAGCACAAAGCAAAGTTATTGACACAAAGTAAGTTATTAACATATCAAGAGATATTGCATACATTTAACATTAATTAAACACACAAAGAATTTAAACAACTTTACCACAAAGGATTTCAATGTTAAAAATACATATGCAATGTTAAACAAACATGAAAGAAACTGTAATACAAAGTTACAAAATATTGAATGAGAGATCTGCATTATTCAAACAATATTAAATTTAGTTCAGCATAACAAGTAAATACTTTGCATTACATAGGAACACAATTAATCATCATATCGTGTAGGGCGTTTAACATGACGTTTTGGACGAGAGTCCTTAAATACAAAAATATCCCTCGATGAATTGTTTATCGAGTTATAACTCATTTTTTCTTTTTCTTTTACACGACTTTGCACTTCATCATTTTCTACACTAGTTGGAATCACTTTGAAATAAGCCATATTACGTGTTATACTATGATCTCTATTACTCGCTGTTACCATAGTTCCTTTTACACTAATCACTTTATATGGTTTTGTATCATACGGCATATCTAACTTTCCCTCTTTTTTCTTTTTAACGAGAACAGTATCTCCAACCTTTATGAATTGTTCCTTTGCACGTTGATCATGAGCAATTTTCATTTTGCCCTTGGCTAGTGCATCCTTCTGAGCGAGACGTTTATCCGTTACCTTGGCTGGCATGACAGGTAGTGCGATTCTCATAGGACGTCCAAATAAAAGTTCGCCAGGCGACTTGCCCAGTGTTCCATGCGGTGTTGCACGGTAGTTCCTGAGAAAAGCATACATAGCTTGTTTCCAGGATCGTCCTTCGGCATGAGCACAGCGTACCGCTTTCATGAGAGGTTGCATGAATCTCTCGACTTCTCCATTTGCTTGTGGATGTAGTGGCATCACACGGCGGTGTTTGAATCCAATATGCTCAGCAAAGTTGACAAAGTCTTGTCCATTAAATGGCGGTCCATTGTCCGTCTTGACAACTTCAGGAATGCCAAAGTTTGAAAAGATCTTGTCGAGTTTCGGGATGACAGCCTTTGCAGATGTGGAAGTGATGATTTCTACTTCTGGATAACGTGAGTGATCATCAATGACTACCATCAAGTACTCTCCAGTTGGTAGCGGTCCACAGAAATCCATCGATACTTCCATCCATGGTGCAGCAGGTAGTGGTGAAGGTTGTAGAGGTGTTGGTCTTGAAGTATCCACTGCAGCTTGGCAAGGGACACAGGCATCATGCATGTCCTTAGCTTGACGATCAATGCCAGGAAACCACACCTTTTCTCGTAGCAGCTGTTTGGTCCTTACAAGACCTTGGTGTCCTTGATGTGCAAGCTTCAGAGCACGTTGCTGGAGAACAGCTGGAATGACGATACGAGTACCTCGCAGCACGGTGTCGCGTTGTTGCGTAACACTTAATTCTGTCTGGATGCGTTCAAGTGCTTTGAATGCATCTTGGTCAACTCCTGAGGGTGGGATGCGTGGAAACTTTTTCTTGGTCAATGCATCCACTGTTGCTTGCAGAGTTGGGTCCTCTAGGGTTGCAGTACGGATTTCATCAAGAGTGAGAGCCTTGGGGACTGCATCACAGGTTACAGAGTGTACATATTCCTCGGCAACTTGCTGATGCTTGGTGATGGTGAAACTGTTGGCAGGATGTCGACTGATGTAATCAGCGGGATTGCCTGCACCTGGCTTGTATTTCACCGTAAAGTTGTATGGTTGCAGACGAAGAGCCCATCTCTCAATGCGAGCTGGTGGTTTGGACTTTGGATTATTGAAGATGGTCTCCAACGGTTTGTGGTCAGTGACTATCGTGGTAAAGGGTGCACCAAGCAGATACACATTGAAGTGTTCACAGCCCCATACAAGAGCAAGAGCTTCCTTCTCTGTCTGACTGTATCGTTGCTCAACATCTGTGAGAGAACGGCTGGCATAGGCAATTACTACTCTTGAATCTGGTTGACCAGGTTTGTGTTGGGCTAACACAGCACCTAAACCAACAGGACTAGCATCCACGTTAACTCAGTGTCCATTGATGGATCAAAGTATGCAGCAGTCGCATTTCTCTACTAGTGCATCTTTCACAGCATCAAATGCATTTTGCTCGATATCGCTCCAGTACCATGATGCAGTTTTCTTCAGGAGCTCACGTAGAGGCTTCGTAATAGTAGCAAAATCTGGAATGAAGCGAGAACAGTAGTTTGCCATTCCCAGAAAACTATGTACTTCAGTGGATGTTGAAGGAGGTGCAGCATTCTTGATATCTGCAACTTTCTTAGGATCTGGAGACAGACCTTTGTCACTAGTACATGTCCAAAGAATTCAATTTTATGTTGATTGAACTCACACTTTGCTCGGCTTAGCGTCAAATTCTTTCTCGTAAGCGTTGCAATGTTGCACGAAGAGCTTTGTCGTGTTCAGCTTGGTACGGCCATAAACAATGATGTCATCAGACATGTTGTCAGCATTAGGTATATCTTGCAATACCTGGCTGATGAT
>WNGS01024407.1:0-18487 GCA_020271785.1 Procambarus virginalis | reverse complement strand
AGAAACAAGAAAATCGTCTACGTCTGGCAGGGTAAGATGCAAACATATTGCCTGGACATGGGCGAATGCGTCCCCTCTACTAGACGGTAGTTATTTAGATCGAAAAGTTTTACCCTCCTGGTTTCCATTAGGAACCCAGGGTTGTAACCATGCTAAACATAATCTCACTCTCACAAATTCTCTTGTGGTCAACTACATTTACAAATCCGTGTTCTTAAATGCAAATTCTGTTCTGAAACTCTCCCTGGACAGGAGAATAGGACCCCCATTTTCACCACCCCAGAAATAAATAGCTCTTTGATATACCCCAGAGTCAAACTTAATCTGTGTAAACACTCTATGCATATAAAGGTAGACCCAGTTCTATGGAACTCACTCCCTAATGAATTGAAAAGCTGTTCCAACTTTTGCGTCATTCAAAAACAAAAACTAAAAAGTACCTAATTTCATCTTGCATAGTTTTTACCTGGTTGCTTTAACATTGCATTGTATCTATTGCTACCTGTGGGATTGAGTACTACTGATGTTGGAGGTAGCATGTTTTGAGCAGATGCTCTTTTGGTTTATGATCTTGTTAACAATATTTCATGTACCTGATTATTGTTTGTTGTTGTTACTGGCGGAGAAGAAAACCAAGAGGACGAAGATTGTTTCTCTGCCCACAACCATAACAGTGGCGACGGGGATTAAACATCTCCGGCAGAGACCTTGGGTACGAGCCGTGGTGTGAGGATCAAGAGAGAGCAGGGTACGTCGTGTGGGACGAGTGGACGCGTTCCGCGCACTCAACAGTACAGTGTGCTACCACCAGTTACAATGACTACGCTCGCTCATGTGCAGGATGGCGCCGTTAAACACTGGGGGACCAAGATCTCGTTGGATCTGTGGCTCAGCCTGCTGGAAGCACACTTTCAGTGCCTGGAGATTAAGGAGGACGCCAACAAGAAAGGCGGTACTCTTAGTTTAACTGGGCTCGGAAGCATATAGTTTTCTCGGAAATTTGTGTGCACCGGAGCTACCTCACACGAAGACCTATGTAGACCTGATTGCCCTGCTTAACCCTTAAATGCACATAGGCTATATACCATTTTGACGATAGCCCCAAGGGCGCATACAAAAAAAAAAAAAAAATATTTTTTCCTTGCCTAACCTGTTAATTTTTGTTCACGGATCACGGGGAAAAAAAATAAAAAATCGTAAGTTGAATTATATTGGCCACTATAGGGCAGGGAAGTCTTGCAGCAATAAGTCAGGCGCTCACTCAGCATGCGTCGCCAGGCGGTCTGTTGATCGCCAGCCGTCAGGCGGAGGTTGCCACAAAGAGATAATTGCCTAATTATTTCAATGTCTCTGATTGATTTTTCGTAGTTTTTTGCTGTAATATTATTCAATAGTGTGTAGTGTGATATATTTATATATGAAATGGGTGAATCATCGCTGTACTCAAAATATTGGTGTGCTTATTGTTGATTCAATTATGTTTCATCAAACAGTGAACATATACTTTGTCGGTTGTTACAACTATATACACAGGTTATATATAAGTAAGTATCTGCATGTTTTGTTCACCATAACGAACCACAAACTTGCTATTATGAGTCAAAAAAGTAACGAGGAGTGACTGCCGTGTACCAGCCAGCCACTCACGCCCCTCCCCTCAAGTCATCTGACTCGCCCAAATTCTCCTCCTACCATACTGTTTTGCTTTTATTCACTATATACAGACGCTGTATATAAGTATCTACTTGTGTTCACCATACGAACCACTAAATTGGTATTCTGAGTGGCAGTGCCAGTGGCCAGCCCGCCTGGCTGCCACTGCCACTGATGGACCTCACAGTCAGCTGATGGCTGCCGCCCTCAAGGCCACATGCACTAAAATTTCTCCTCCAACAATACTTACTGCTTGTGGTGTTATTACGCTATATACACACATTATATATAAATATCTACCGGGGTTTTATTCACCAAACTTGTACAAGTAAACTGGTAGGGTGCCCAAAGACGTGATAACCAGTAAATAACACGATAATTCCTGCAGACGACGCAATCTCACCAAAATGGCGGCTCCCAACCTCCTCCTCGTGCTGTTTATACTCTCTATACACACGTTATATATAAGTATCTAAATTTGTGTTCACCATAAAGAACCACTGCGCTGGTATGGTGAGTGCAGTCAATAAAAGGTGGCGACACACAGTCTGAAGACGACACCACCACCCTTCCTCCTACAGCATTACTCCTCCCGCCATGGAGCCCACAGCGCTAAATATCATCACAATCCTCTTATTATCAGACCCATGGTCAGATTTTTTCACAGTCAGGGGTCTTCTGTAATAATATTATCGCTACATAATAGCATGACCATGTATATTATGGCATTTTAAGGCGATGCTGTGGTCACAAGCTGAACAGCAGTGCTGTGAGCTCATGCTGCGTGCGTCAGGCTTGGTAGCTTACCGATACTGAGGCCGCTAGCACCCGGGAGTTTGGCCCACGATTTTTTTTAAAAATGGCATCTGTTTACAAGAGCCCTGATGAAGGTGTGGTGAACCCCGTGTATCCGCGGGCCGTTTAAATCTTGCGTAGTACTCCAAGGCATCATATGATGCGATACGCAACTTTTCTGCAAGTCGGAGGGTCAAAGCTCATATGATGCGATGCGCAGTTGAAGGGTTAAACGTCAGTATGTGGTGAAACCATCATATCACAGGAGTTTGATGGACTTCCAGAAGAGGACGAAAAAGCAGCACGAATCAGTACAGGAGTTATTTGCGGATTTGAAGGCTTTGGCTAACCTGTGCAACTTCGGTGCACAGTTGGACGGTAGGGTTAGGGACCAGTTGTTCATGGCGGTGGAAAAGGAGGATTATTTCCCTAACCTGGTGGCAGAAAAGTTGGATCTACAATCAATGACTTCATGGACAGTGCTCGAGAGGATATTGACCTGGAAAGGGGCTTTTGGAAGTAAGACTTCTACTCAGGAAATAATGGTCGTACAGGGCCAGACCAGAGGCAAACACTGTGGATACAGGTACATAAGTAGCAAGTGCAAGGTTCGTGCATATATATGCACTTTTGTAACAAGGAGGACACTTGAAGAGAGTGTGTAGGGAATTTCTGAACAGAAACAACAAGGCCTGGGAGAGGAGTACTCGACCAGGTAAGGCAGGAAGAAGAGGTAGTGGTACTGTAGTCACGGCGGTAGAGGAAGGTAAACCGTCTGAGGAACCTGCAGGTGAGGAAAACCGACTATATTCGGTGAAAGAAAAGGTTTGTTCAGTGAAGTCACAAGTGTGAATTTTGTAATTAATGGGAAGTTAGTTCCCTTGGAACTGGTCACTGGTGCGGCAGTGTCAACATTGTCTAGAGATTGGGCAGATACCTTGCAATTGAATGTAAAACCAGGTAAAAAAATCATTAAATGCTTATGATAATGTACCGATTAAGGTCTGTGGCAAGGTGTCGGCAAAAGTTGGTTATAATGGAAAAGAAATTGTCCATGATTTTTATGTAGTGGATTCCCATAATCCTAGCCTATGTGACAGGATCTCATGGAAAAGTTGGAATTTTCTTGGCGGGCCTAGATGAATTGTCGATAGTTAAAACAATTAAAAGTGCCGAACAAATGTTAGATAAATATACAGTGGAGGCAGATAAGCCAAATAATAGCTATGGTTGCAAAAATTCACCTGAAAAGTGGGGGCTTCACCTAAATTTTTCAAGGCAAGAACAGTGCCGTTTCATTATAAGCATTTGGTAGAATCAGCCCTGGAAAAGCATGTACGTGGCAGAAGGCATCTTAGAGCCTATTACACATAGTGAGTGGGCAGCCCCAATTGTACCAGTGTTGAAGGCAGATAGGAAATCTTTGCGAATCTGTGCAGACTTCAAGGAACTGAACAACCGCATACACTGAGAAGTATCCTTTACCTAAGATCGATGAGTTATTGTCAGTGGTCTCCAAGGGAGCAATTTTTTCTACGATTGACCTGAAGGATGCTTACTTTGCAAATTCCTGTAGAGGAGGAGAACCAGAAATTATTAGTGATTAATACCCACAAGGGGTTATTTAAGTATAAAAGACTTCCTTTGGACTCTCCTCGTCTCCAGCAACTTTTCAGAGATTCATGTCCCATTTGTTAGTTAACATTGAAGGTGTGGCTAGTTTTTTAGATGATATTATTGTATGTGGAGAGAATGAGTAAGTGCATGATGCTAGATTAGAACAAGTTTTGAATCTTTTGCAAAAGCAGAATGTGAAGATTAATAAGGAAAAACAACGTTGAAGACCAAGGTCGTTGAATACCTGGGTACCAGATTTCAGGTAAGGGCTTTACTCCTTCTCACAAAAAAATGTAGCTGCTATAATAGCTGCCCCAGCCCCAACATCAGTTGGGGAAGTACAGTCTTTTGTTTGGATGGTTACATATTTTTGTAAGTTGGTGAAGAACTTTTCCACAAAATTAGCACCCTTGTATGAATTGTTGAAAAAAGGGGCTAGATTTAAGTGGGCAGCAAGAGAGGAAATGCATTCAGGAATATTTAGCAGGAATTGATCAATTCTCCAGTGCTCACTAATTTTACAGGTAGACTCCCGTTAAAACTGGAGATAGAAGCTTCCCCAGTAGGAGTGGGTTGTGTATTCTTACAGGAAGTAGATGGTCAGGATAAAGTAGTATATTTTGCTAGCAAGAAATTATCTCCTGCGGAACAGAATTATTCTCAGTTAGATAAAGAAGCTTTAGCTTTGGTATATGCTGTAAAGAAACTGATGTATTTTCTGCTGGGGAGGAAATTTCTGCTAGAACAGATCATAAACCCCTGCTAGGATTGTTTGGCAGAGGTAAGCAAATTCCAGTTAATGCCAATGGTAGAATTCAAAGATGGGCATTACTACTTTCACAGTTTGAGGTGTGAATTAGAGTTTAAGCCAGGCAAGGATAATGTAGTGGCTGATGCATTAAGTTGATTGCCTGTGACAGAAGAATTAAATTCCAGTATTCCAGTGGAGTATATTAACCTGGTGGAAGCTATGTCTTTTGAGGATATTTCATTCAAGACTATTAGGAAGGCAACTGGTAGAGATCCCAAATTAAGTCTGTTGTTGAAATATGTCAAATATGGTTGGAATGATAAGTTGTTATTGTCAGAGTATGCTGCAGTGAAGGCTGACCTTAGTATTCACGAGGATGTACTTGTGTATAGGAATAGAGTGGTGGTGCGTGGGGAACTGAGATGTAAGATTTGGAACAGCTGCATGTAGGCCATAATGGCAAAAATGCTATGAAAGCAGAAGCTAGAAGTTGGGTTTGGTGGCCAAAAAATAGACCAGGATATTGTTGAGGTAACAAAAAATTGTCATATTTGCTTTAAGAATTATCAGAAACCCCAGACCACAGTACTTTCTTGGCCATGCACTTGAAAACCCTGGTCTAGACTTCATGTATATTATGCAGGACCTATGGATAATAAATATTACCTAGTGGTGGTGGATTCATACACCAAGTTTCTGGATGTGCATGTGTGTAATTCCACCACATCATCATCTGTAACTTGTGAATTACTAAGGAAAACATTTTGTATTTTTGGATTGCCAGACATAAGTGTCTCAGACAATGCTCCTTATTTTGTTTCTGTGGAAATGGAGGATTTTTTTTAGAAAAAATGGTATTAACATGTAACACCTGGCCCCCTATAATCCTCTTCAAAATGGTCTAGCAGAGAGAACAGTGAGATCATTGAAAGGAAGGGTTAAAGCGGTTACGGAAGGTACTATTAATACAAGGCTTTGTAGATTTTTATATAATCAAAGAAAAACTATTAATTCTGCTACTGGTAAATCTCCTTCTGATTTACTGTTTAATGGACACTTTAAAGTGCACATGGAGGCAGTAAGAGACAGTTCCCAATAAAGAGAAATCGGTAACTAGCTTGGCCAGTCAGTTGGCTCAGGGAGAGGAATTGTTGTTGAATGAAGGGGATGCAGTATATGGAAGGAATTTTGGAAGTGGAAAGGCCCTGGGTGGAAGGGGAAAATTAGGGAAGGTCCTGGGCCGCAGGAAATTCACTGTGCAAGTGCAGAGTTTGGGAACATTAATGTGGAAAAGCATGCCGATCAGCTCATGCGAGGTTCACAGGGAATTTTGAAGACCCGTTCAGGTGGGTGTGGGGCAACTAGGATATCCATCCTAATAATGAAGGGATAGGGCAGCACCTGCCAGAAGACCGGGCAGGACAGAGCAAGGGGCAGCAGAGGGTTATGGGGTATACAGTCAACCTATGGACTCTCAAGGAGAATTCAGAAGCAATGTTCCACAGACAGTAACAGGTCAGGCAGTTCCAGTTGACGAAACTCAGGAAGAGTCATAGCGACCGCCTGATAGACTTTAACCTGTAGGGTAGTAGTATTTAAAAGGGGGAGGAATGTTGTGGATTGATGTACTACAGATGTTGGAGGTAGCATGTTGGAGCAGATGCTCTTTTGTTTAGATCTTGTTAACAATATTTCATGTAACTGATTATTGTTTTGTTGTTGTTACTGCCGGAGATAAAACCATGAGGACGAGATTGTTTCTCTGACCACACAACATAACACTACCCAATCTCCAATCTTTATGTACCCAATCCAAACAACTTTCTAAAACTCCAGTATTTACTAGCTCCAGTATGTTTCTGTGAATAATTCAATTTCTCCCACCCTACCCATCAACATTGGTGTTCCTCAGGGCAGCATACTTGGCCCCTCTCCTCTTTCTCATCTACATTAATGACCTTCCAAATGCCTCCCAACACCTCAAACCAATTCTATTTGCTGACGACGCAACCTTTATTTACTCCAGTCCTGACCCCTTGCTCTAAATGCCACAGTAAATACTGAGCTAAATAAAGTCCATCTTTGGCTAACTGCCAACAAACTCACCCTTAACATTGACAAAACTTTCTATATTCTGTTTGGCAATAAATCATCTAATCAAATAAATCTGAAAATAAACAATACCCAAATTTGTAACAAATTAGATGGCAAATTCTTTGGCGTTCTCATTGACCACAAGCTGAATATCCAGGAACACATTCTAAATATATCAAAAAAATTTCAAAAATTGTTGGCATTCTTTCTAAGATCAGATAATATGTACCCCGCCCTGCCCTTGTGACGCTGTATTACTCCCTCATCTATCCATATCTCAGCTATGGTATTTGTGCTTGGGGTTCTAATACACAAAATCATTTACGTCCTCTAATTGCTCAACACAAAGCTGCTATTAGGACAATATCCAACTCTGGCCTCAGACATCACTCGGTACCCCTACTCAAATTTCAGAATATGTTAGATATTAAGTCACTGCACATTCTCTCATGTGTATTATACATATATAAAACGCTGTACTGTAATGCCAATCCTGACCTCAAAAGCTTCATTGAAGGTTGTAACAGAACCCATGAGCACCACACCAGAAACAAATATAGTTTTGATATTCCAAGAATACGACTTAATCAAACTAGAAATGCGCTACAAATCAAGGGACCCAGAATGTGGAATGCCCTTCCCAACCATGTTAAAGACTGTACCTCTCTCAACCAGTTTAAGATAAAAATGAAGTACTACCTAATAAATTCCCTGTAACCTACCTTACCCCTATATTGTCAATCCATGTCTGTTTTTTTAATCAACGCTGTTTGTCGACCTAATTGAATTTGTGCTGCTTTTTCAGCCATGTTTCCCCCCTTTTTATCTCTATTTTTATTTGTTCTCAACATATTTTATTCATTTTACTCAATTAGTATTAAGCTTTAGTCATTAATGTTTTTCATGCCCGAAACGCTTTGCGTAATAGTGGCTTTAGGCATTGTATGTACTAGCTCTATCTATAAATCCATCATTCTTTGTAAAATCTCTTGTATGTATGTACCTTACCTAAATAAACATTTATTTATTTATTATTTATTTACTATTGTGATCATTGCTGTCTTCTTATATGTGCTATCAATTTGCTGTATGGTGCCTATTAATCTTGTTTAAATTACCAATCAAGCTGTCAATGTAATCAATCAGAGCTTTAATATACCAATGTGCTTTAAGATACTTACTAATCTCTCTCATCTCATTTTTTCTTGCAATGTATCTGTTATCATTTTATTAATTCTGCTAGAATTTACCTACTTAAAATTATCTGTTAGATTTAGGACCTGCCCAAAATGCTGCGCGTACTAGTGGCTTTACAAGACTGTAAATACTATGCTATGTATTCTCACAAACCCAATGTACCTTCTTGTATATAAATAAATAAAATAAATAAATAACATCTTTTTTTTTTAGATATATACAAGAGTTATTACATTCTTTTACAGCCACTAGTATGCGTAGCGTTTCGGGCAGGTCCCTGGAATACGATCCCCGCTGCGAAGAATCGTTGTTACAACCAAGTACAGATTTTACTGTTGCGTTAAACAGAGGCTACAGTTAAGGATTTGCGCCCAGTAAATCCTCCCTGGCCAGGATACGAACCCATGACAAAGCGCTCGCGGAATGCCAGGCGAGTGTCTTACCACTGCACCACAGGGACTGGACCCACTTATATTACTTGCTGACGATACTACCGTCATCTACTCAGACCCACACCCACACTTATTAAATATTGTTGTAAATATGTATTAAAAAAGTTCACTTATGGATGCCAACCAACAAGCTCACACTAAACATAGAAAAGACCTACTACATTTTATTTGGAAGCAAATCAATAAATGGCCTCTGATTTGCAATACAAAGCGGAGATGTTTCTGAAAAGGGGACAAAGAAACAATTGCGCAGCGCGCCCTGCACGAATGCGTGGGAAGTCTGGGGCTATAAATTCTGGGGCAGAGAGGGGCCCTGCCTCACTCTGCTCGTCACCGTCGCAGCACTCGAAACTGTCCAGCACTCTGTCGAAACTGTGTCCAGCACTCTGCAGCACTCTGTCCAGTCCTGCATTCATCAGTCTGTCCGATACGGCAGGGGGCCCCCCTGCCCTACTCATCCTACGCTAAGGTATTGTGCAAAATTTCTGTTCAAGTTTAGTCAGGACTGTCCAGTGTTTGGCGTGCCGGCGCCCCCCCCCCTATGGTCCGTGTGGGCCGCCTTAGTTCCTTAGGGCCTTCTGCACGTTTAGCCTGTCTTGAGGTATGCAGGCGCGCCTTTCACTCTGTGCCAAGTGCTGCAGCGGCTGTTATTCTAGCTGCTGCCGCAATGCCCCGGGTCGGCGTGTGTTTGCGCCGTGTCCCGAGATGCCTGCGCCTGGTAGTGTTTACTCCCTAGCGTGCCCTAAGGGCACTGGTCAGCTGTGTCCCCTAGGCGTGTACCTAGGGGCCCTGGTTTGTGCCCCGCTCGGACGTGCGTGCCTGGCCGGCCCCCTGCGAGCGGCCTGGCATAGCCCTTGGAGGCGCCCCCACGTGGACAGGTTACTGTGGTCCTACACCCCTAGGGCCGGCCTGGGGGCCCAAGCCCGGTCGGCGTCGGCCACGTGGCGCAGAACCCGTGGAGCGCTTGCCCTGGGCGTGCCCTTTGATTCCTTCCTGTCCTCCCAGGCGTGCATTCTGGCGCCCAGTCTGCTGTGTCCCCTACCTAGGCTTGTCCCTAGGCCATGCTGCGGCCGCGCCTGGATGCGCGTGCCGCGCCTGGATGTGCGTGCCCGGTGGGCGACGCCAGGCCGCTCCCTACGAGCGGCCTGGCGTCGCCCTGGGGCGGCGCCACGAGGCCAGGTTGCAGTGGTCCTATGCTCCATGGGCCCAACCACTGGGCCCATGCCCAGTCGGCGTCGCCCATGTGGCATGGCGCTCAGAGGAGCGCTTGCCCTGGGTTGTGTCTCGCTTCCTCCCTGTCCGTCTTGGGCGTTAAGCTACGCGATTAGCGGCGTGGCCTTCCCTGGGGTGGGGTCTATCTGCCTTCGTACCGTGCCTGGGCGTGCACGCTTGTGGGGGCCTGCTTCACGCCCACAGGCTGGAGACGCCCACGCCTGGTGGCGGTGCTCCTGGTCGGCAGGCCCTGAGGCTTCTTTGCCTAGGGGCTGCCTCGACGTCAGGTTGGGCTTAGCCGAGTGTCTCCCCATCCTCTGCTGTTCTCGGCCCAGGCTGTCCTTTCTGTTCTATGGTCCCCTGTTTGGGGGTGTCTTTGTGAGCCAGGACGCGCTCAGGCGCGCCTGGTGTGTTTTGCGTTCATCAGGTATGCAGGTATGTTTGTATGGTATGTTGGTAACATACCTGCAGGTATGTTTGTTTCCAGACGTCTCGTCTGGCCGGGGTATCCCGGTACATTTGTTCCCAGACCTTTCGTCTGGCTGGTCTAGCCTGGTACTTTTGTCCCAGACATTTCGTCTGGCCGGTGTAGCTCGGCACGTTCGTACCCAGACGTTTTCGTCTGGCCGGTATAGCCGGCACATTGTATCCAGACGTTTTTGTCTGGCCGGTGTAGCCCAGTACGTCAATTCCACCATGTTTCGTACGAATGCTGTAACACGGTACTCCCGACTTCTAATTATCACGGTCATTTGTTATTTATTTTGATCATTTTTAAACACATAATCCTTTATATTTAGACTTTCAGCAATGATTAGTTTCATTGCGCTGCAGTTTTAGGAAATTTATAGCTTTGCTTACGCCTCATGCCTAAAAATTTTCTATTTTCGTAATTAAGTATTCGTATTTTTATGACAATTTAGTGAACGGGAGCCCGCTCCTGTTTTGGTGATTAACGTTCCTCCTCTTTAACTATACGCTTACTTAAATAACTTGTTATATTCTTAGTCTGTCAGTCAGGACGTGTATTAAGACTTTCAATTTATTCCTCAATTTAGATTATTCTTGGACTTGATTTCATTAGTCAATTACCCTCAGCAATTTGTTACTGCAATTTGTGCATTGCATTTGCTCCACGTTTTATTTAACTTTATTGTGCTGCAATTATGTTTGTTTAACTGTCGCTTTTGTCATTGAGTTTAAGTTAAGTCAGCTAGGATGTGCTAGTTAGGTTATACTATGGTGTTTTACCCGCCAGTGGCTTCGCACCAGGTGGTGGTGCCCACGTGGCCGGGCTGTCTGTGGCCCCTGCCCTAGGCGCTGGCCCTGGAGGGCGCCCGGCTCGCTTAACCAGTCTCCGTGGTGTAGTGGTAAGACACTCGCCTGGCCCTGGAGGGCGCCCGGCTCGCTTAACCAGTCTCCGTGGTGTAGTGGTAAGACACTCGCCTGGCGTTCCGCGAGCGCTATGTCATGGGTTCGTATCCTGGCCGGGAGGATTTACTGGGCGCAATTCCTTAACTGTAGCCTCTGTTTAACGCAACAGTAAAATCTGTACTTGGTTGTAACAACGATTCTTCGCGGCGGGGATCGTATTCCAGGGACCTGCCCGAAACGCTACGCATACTATAGTGGCTGTACAAGAATGTAACAACTCTTGTATATATCTCAAAAAAAAAAAAAAAAAAATAATGCCTGCGGGCTGCCGTCACCTGCCTCCGGCCATACCACGTCGAGAACACCAGTTCTCCTGTAGTTTCCTTGGTTGCAGTGTACCAGACGTTTGTCCCAGCAGACGACCTTCCCGTGACGAGTTAAGCCGGGGATGTTATTCAGTTTTATATTTATTTGGTCATATAAATATGCGGCCTCCCAGGCCGCTGGTTTATCCAGACGTGTTGTCTGCCCGGTGCAGCCCGGATGTCACTGCTGCCTCCCAGGCCGGAGGTTTTCCTGACGTTGTCTGCACGGTGTAGCCCGGAACTCACAGCGGCCTCCCAGGCCGCTGGTTTATCCAGACGTGTTGTCTGCCCGGTGTAGCCCGGGAGTCACAGCGGCCTCCCAGGCCGCTGGTCCCGAAGTTCCAGCTGAAGCGTTCCAGCTGACGTTGTGCCTATTATCACTCCTTTTCAGTTAGTGTATTTGGTTGTATTCAATTCGGCTCCATGTGTTAATCCCGTTTTCTCTAACGAGTTATAGTCCAGCATTATTTTGAGCATGCATTGTTTTGCAATTATTTATAATTATTTATAATTAATTATATTTATAATTGGCTTATAATTATTTATTTTTTTACACCATTTATTTATGATTTATATTAATATAATTTATTACATTGTTAGGCTTTTTTCCAACGACGTCGTCCCAGCTGGTGTTGTTACTGCAGAGGATGGGCCAGCTGGTGGCTCGGCCGAAGCTGTTGCAGCAGGCGCCCTCCCAGCCGCAGCGTGTTTCAGCAGACGATGTTACAGCTGCTAACGTCCCAGTTCCATGTTATGCTTCCCGTCAGCCAATGCTTCAGTCACGAAGCTCCAGCTGAAGCGTTCCACCCGACGTTGTGCCCATCAATTTATCACTCTTTTCAGTCTTATTGTAATTCTTGTTTTCCCAGCTTCATGAATTGTTCACGTTATTCTCTATGACAGTTATATTCCAGTCTTTAGCTTAAATTGTCTTGCAGCTGGACTTCTACTTACCACTAAGGTCTTCCCTAGTGGCCAGTTGCCGCTATTTTTCTATCTTCATCAGATGTTGATGCTCCAGCTGTCGATGTCCAGCTGCAGGTGCCCAGCTGCGATGCTCCAGCCGCTGATGTTCCGGGGCAGGATTTTGCAGTTCAACATTCGGCAACGGTCGTTAAGTTAATCCATTATTTTGCCCATTTTTGACAATCGGTATTTGTGTTATACACGCTACGTTAATGTGGGTGTTATACACGCTACGTTAATGTGGGTTTAAGGTCCAGGTACTACCCACGCTGCATGATTCTTTAACTTTAAAACCCGTGCTTATTGCATTCGAGTTATTAACTAAGCCAGCTAGGTTGTGCTAGTTGCTGTGTCACAGGCCTCATGCCTCTTGCTTCAGCTTCCCCCGGCTTCACATTTACCACTAGCCTACTCATTTTATTTCCGCACTGGATGCATTGTCTTGTTGCATGTTTGTTTACTTTTGCTGTGTTTACAATATGTTTAACTTTTGCTTTGCCTTAAGTTATTAAGTAAAGTCAGCTAGGATGTGTTAGTCGCAGTGTTACGTGCCCTTGTCTCCTGCTTTAAGTTTCTGGCCCTGCATTTATGTTTAGTTTCCTCTGTAAATTATTACTGTATATTACGTGTAGCCCTTGTGGCATAATTATGTTGTTTATCCTGGTTACGTTATGCTGTTTATCATTTATGGCCTAAATGTTTACACTTAGCCTATCACAATTTAATTCTTCAATTGATGCCCTCCCAACGCCAGTTGCAGGTTTTACTTTCCTGGTGGAAATTTATGCTTGTTCCCTCGACTTTGTTTAAGTTATTAAGTAAGGCCAGCTAGGCTGAGCGAGTTGCTACTCGCCGTCTCAGTTATCTCTAACTTAAGCTTTGACGCCCTGTCGTCGTGCGGTCTGCCGTTTTGGTGATTTATAATTTATATTATTTATGAATATTTATAAAATATAATTTACGATGCTAGACTTTCAGTTATGAGATGTACTACTATTCTGCAATTTATAGCATTGCTTACGCCTCATGCCTATAAATTTTATTATTGGACTTGCAATTATGATTCGTGTCATGTTCACAGAAAATGGTACCATCCGTTTTCTATGTGCGGCGGCTGGACGCCACGAGAAAAGGTAAACAGCACACAGGACGCCTGCCAAGCTTGGGAGCTACTCTATCATGTAATTGTCTTTTAAGTATTAAAGTCAGTAACCAGGAATGACTTTACATCAACCTTACTACCAAGACTATCTCAGCTATACACAGACACCACACTGGCGACGAGGATGAACTGGGAACGCAGGTATTTTGTTCAACAAAACACAAGGAAGGAGCATGCTGTCTCGCTCAGAGGAAGGAGAAGCTGTCTGTGAGCACTATACCCGATGCTGTATGCAACCCCATGCTGTGTGCTGACTGTTGCTGTGTGCTGATCGTTGCTGTGTGCTGGCCGTTGCTGTGTGCTGGCCAATGCTGTGTGCTACCTGCTGTGCTGAGTGTTGCTGTGTGAGAGGAATCTGCCGACGCTGTGTACGAAACGACGCTTTGATGCAGTGTACAAAACCCGATGTTTTGGTTACGAAACGACGTTTCGTGCTACAAAATTCTTCACGCTGTGAACCTACTGCTGCCTACTGCTGTACCAACTGCTTCCTACTGCTGCCTACTGCTGCCAATTGCTGTACCAACTGCTAACAACTGCTGTGTTGCTGTGAGTAGGAACAACATATGTACACAAGGGCTAGGTAAGAAGTCAGTTGCTGCTGTGTTGTGCACTGTTGTGAACTTTTGCATTAAAATGCTTGTGTGCTTTGCAAAATTAAAGTAATTACAGTGAATTCTTGAATAACATATACAGTGCAGTAAGTGTTATATATTCTGAGGAACATTTTAAGTGATAAGTTTAAATTTATTCAGTAAAAATGGCAAATATACCTCAGTTTCCTGCATTTGATCCTGACTGTGACCAGACAAACCTGTCACAGAGGTGGGTCAAATGGCTTAAAAGGTTTGAAAATTTGTTGATAGTTTCTGACATCAAAAGTGCTGAAAGAAAGCGTGCCTTTCTGCTTCACTATGCAGGTGATAGAGTTTGTGATATCTTTGATACACTGAAAGATACTGGTGGTGCCAAAGATTATGACACTGCCAAGGCCAAATTAACTGAGCATTTCAAACCAAGGCAAAATACTGCTATGGAAATTATGCATTTCAGGAGAGCAAAACAACTCTCTAATGAAACTGTTGATCAATACCATACACGTCTGCAGGGTTTAGCAGCCCATTGTGAGTTTGCTGATGTTGACAAGAAATCAAACAGCAAATAATTGAAACATGCACATCTACACGTCTTCGTCGAAGAGCTCTAGAACTTGTTGATGATGAAAGTTCTCTTACCAAGATACTGGATATGGCTCGTCGAATGGAAGATGCTGCACGTGATGCTCGTGCCATGGAGTGCAGTGCCAACAACGGTTCTGCCACTGTTACTAACAGTCATGAAGTATGTAAGGTTCAGGGAGTACACCATGATCATAGAAGATATCATGCCAAACCTAACATTAAATTGAGCCGAGAACCACATCACAACTGGAGTCATGGAACAAGACTCAAGCAGTCACAACGACTCACATCAGAGGTTGTCAATAATAAATGTTACAATTGTGGAGGAGACTACCCACACCAAGATAATGTTTGTCCTGCACAAGGTAAGAAGTGCTATGAGTGTAGAAAACTAGGTCATTTTGGTGCTATGTGTCGTTCCGCACTAAAGAAACCACAATCAATAAATAAAAGCAATGTACGAGGATCAAGTCATAGGAGTCGAGGTGGCAAACACAATATTGCACCTCAAATCAAGAATGTTAATAATATACAAGACAACATTTCATTACAACCAGTCTCAGATGACAGTGAATGTGATTATATTTATGGAGTACAATCAATCACAAAATGGAATGATCTTCCAAACAACCCAGAGACTATAGTATACATTGCTGGCATTTGTCTCAAAATTCTCATTGACACTGGATCAAACATTGACACCATTGCTGAGTGCCACTATGAGAAATTTAAAAAACAGTTACCAAAGCTTGAAAAATACAATGGTAAAGCCACTGCCTATGCTTCAAAGGTAGCCTTACCAGTGATTGGAACTTTCACTGCAGAGATTAAGTCAAAGAATGCAATGCTCATTACTACATTCCATGTTGTTAGGAATGCAAAGGAGTCTTTACTCAGTTACAAGACTTCAACCAAATTGGGGCTACTTCAGCTTTCTAATGCTGTAGCAGTGGAATCTGCAAACAATGTTGATGCTATTGTTGCTGAATTTTCTGATCGGTTTAAATCCATAGGTTGTTATACTGATAGCAAGGTACATCTGCATATCAACCCAGATGTAATTCCAGTTGCCCAACCACATCGCCGACAACCATTCCATACTCGCAAGAAAGTCGATGCCGAACTGGATAGGCTGATAGAACTAGATATCATTGAACCGGTAACAGGCCCAACACCATGGGTAAGCCCAATTGTCACTCCACCAAAGCCGAAGAATCCAGATGAGATACGCATTTGTGTAGACATGCGTGTTCCCAACAAGGCAATAATGCGTGAACGCCATCCTACACCCACTGTAGATGATATGATTTACCGCTTGAATGGTGCAACTGTATTCAGCAAGTTAGATTTAAACAAGGGCTATCATCAGCTTGAACTTGATGATGAGAGTCGATTCATCACAACGTTTACGACACATCGAGGTCTGTATAGGTACAAGCGCCTGAGTTTTGGTATTAACAGTGCTGCTGAAGTATTCCAGCACATCATCAGCCAGGTATTGCAAGATATACCTAATGCTGACAACATGTCTGATGACATCATTGTTTATGGCCGTACCCAAGCTGAACACGACAAAGCTCTTCGTGGCAACATTGCAACGCTTACGAGAAAGAATTTGACGCTAAGCCGAGCAAAGTGTGAGTTCAATAAACATAAAATTGAATTCTTTGGACATGTACTTAGTGACAAAGGTCTATCTCCAGATCCTAAGAAAGTTGCAGATATCAAGAATGCTGCACCTCCTTCAACATCCACTGAAGTACATAGTTTTCTGGGAATGGCAAACTACTGTTCTCGCTTCATTCCAGATTTTGCTACCATTACGAAGCCTCTACGTGAGCTCCTGAAGAAAATGCATCATGGTACTGGAGCGATGTCGAGCAAAATGCATTTGATGCTGTGAAAGATGCACTAGTAGAAAATGCGACTGCTGCATACTTTGATCCATCAATGGACACTGAGTTAACGGTGGATGCTAGTCCTGTTGGTTTAGGTGCTGTGTTAGCCCAACACAAACCTGGTCAACCAGATTCAAGAGTAGTAATTGCCTACGCCAGCCGTTCTCTCACAGATGTTGAGCAACGATACAGTCAGACAGAGAAGGAAGCTCTTGCTCTTGTATGGGGCTGTGAAACTTCAATGTGTATCTGCTTGGTGCACCCTTTACCACGATAGTCACTGACCACAAACCGTTGGAGACCATCTTCAATAATCCAAAGTCCAAACCACCAGCTCGCATTGAGAGATGGGCTCTTCGTCTGCAACCATACAACTTTACGGTGAAATACAAGCCAGGTGCAGGCAATCCCGCTGATTACATCAGTCGACATCCTGCCAACAGTTTCACCATCACCAAGCATCAGCAAGTTGCCGAGGAATATGTACACTCTGTAACCTGTGATGCAGTCCCTAAGGCTCTCACTCTTGATGAAATCCGTACTGCAACCCTAGAGGACCCAACTCTGCAAGCAACAGTGGATGCATTGACTAAGAAAAAGTTTCCACGCATCCCACCCTCAGGAGTTGACCAAGATGCATTCAAAGCACTTGAACGCATCCAGACAGAATTAAGTGTTACGCAACAACGCGACACCGTGCTGCGAGGTACTCGTATCGTCATTCCAGCTGTTCTCCAGCAACGTGCTCTGAAGCTTGCACATCAAGGACACCAAGGTCTTGTAAGGACCAAACAGCTGCTACGAGAAAAGGTGTGGTTTCCTGGCATTGATCGTCAAGCTAAGGACATGCATGATGCCTGTGTCCCTTGCCAAGCTGCAGTGGATACTTCAAGACCAACACCTCTACAACCTTCACCACTACCTGCTGCACCATGGATGGAAGTATCGATGGACTTCTGTGGACCGCTACCAACTGGAGAGTACTTGATGGTAGTCATTGATGATCACTCACGTTATCCAGAAGTAGAAATCATCACTTCCACATCTGCAAAGGCTGTCATCCCGAAACTCGACAAGATCTTTTCAAACTTTGGCATTCCTGAAGTTGTCAAGACGGACAATGGACCGCCATTTAATGGACAAGACTTTGTCAACTTTGCTGAGCATATTGGATTCAAACACCGCCGTGTGATGCCACTACATCCTCAAGCAAATGGAGAAGTCGAGAGATTCATGCAACCTCTCATGAAAGCTGTACGCTGTGCTCATGCCGAAGGACGATCCTGGAAACAAGCTATGTATGCTTTTCTCAGGAACTACCGTGCAAACCGCATGGAACACTGGGCAAGTCGCCTGGCGAACTTTTATTTGGACGTCCTATGAGAATCGCACTACCTGTCATGCCAGCCAAGGTAACGGATAAACGTCTCGCTCAGAAGGATGCACTAGCGAAGGGCAAAATGAAAATGCTCATGATCAACGTGCAAAGGAACAATTCATAAAGGTTGGAGATACTGTTCTCGTTAAAAAGAAAAAAGAGGGAAAGCTAGATATGCCGTATGATACAAAACCATATAAGTGATTAGTGTAAAGGAACTATGGTAACAGCGAGTAATAGAGATCATAGTATAACACGTAATATGGCTTATTTCAAAGTGATTCCAAATAGTGTAGAAAATGATGAAGTGCAAAGTCGTGCAAAAGAAAAAGAAAAAATGAGTTATAACTCGATAAACAATTCATCGAGGGATATTTTGTATTTAAGGACTC
>WNGS01024398.1:0-12780 GCA_020271785.1 Procambarus virginalis | reverse complement strand
CTGTAAAGCAATTATATCTATGTTGTTACTGGTAACATGTGCAATTAGGTCATTCAGTCTTTTGTTGATGCTACGAATGTTCCAACTTAGAAACTTAATGGTCCTTGTGTCAGCAGCAGCCATCGTCTTGGTGTTGTTTCCTCCCTGGGACTGGTGGTCCCACTGTTGTCCTTGTCCCACTTCCACAATGTGTCCATAAGTGACTCTACGACGTAAAGAGCCGCACCAACCTGGCGTTTGGTGTCGTCAGGACATCTGGTGACGTCATCAGTTTCTTGATCACTGAGCACTCGGGATGGTCCGCGAGTGAATGTTCTCTGTAAGTCGTATGGCATAATTACTGTCATTCAGATATTATCATTTTCATTCTCGTACTTGGCTTGAGCGCGTTCGTTAAGGTCATGAATCATTTTAAAATATGCTGGTGCAGGTCGACTTCCTCGTCCAGTTAATGTTTCTGTGTCACTAACACTGCTGTCATCCTTGAGTTGACTGACGGCGTCGCTGCCACCGCCTCCGTTGTCGCTCTCATCTCTGCTGCTGCCGCTGCTGTCGCCGCCGCCGCCGCTGCTGCTGCTGCTGCCGCTGCTGCCGCCGCCGCTGCTGCTGCTGCTGCCGCTGCCGCCGCCGCCGCCGCCGCTGCTGCTGCTGCCGCTGCTGCCGGCGCTGCTCCTGCTGCCGCTGCCGCTGCTGCTGCCCGCCGCCGCCGCCGCTGCTGCTGCTGCTGCCGCTGCTGCCGCCGCCGCTGCTGCTGCCGCTGCCGCCGCCGCCCGCCGTCACCACCACCACAGGAACCTTTACCAGCGCGGGCCACGGCTGTGACACAGCAGTGTGGAGCTGCTGTATCTCTTGTGGAGGAGCTTGACATAGGTCTTCTGCAGTGTTGGGCCTGCTTCCCCTTGTGGTTGAGGCTGCTGCCGTCCTGCGGCGTGCGTCTGTGTGCCCGGCCCGTGTTGCCCGTGTTTCTGGCTCTGTCTCTAGTTCTGTTGGCGTGCAGATGGAGCCCAAGCGTTCTCGCCGTTCTTCTTCTTCTGCCTGGGTCGGTGTGGGCGACTTCAGCGACTGTGCGTCTTTCGACGTCGACGGGGAGGTTCCAGATGCGTTGCTCTCTCCTGCGACGGTGGTGGCAGAGGTCCACATGCCTCTGGCTGCGGATGACTGTCTCAAATTAACCTTCTGTTTTTTCTCCTGTAGGGGGTTCTCTGCAGTGGGGGGGGGTTGCTGTGGGGAAATCTGGTTCTAGTTCAATACTAATAAATGTATAATTCTATGAATGCAAAATAATAATTAATTCTAAGAAAGCTCGAAGGACCACTCCCTTTATGGGAGCAATAAGATAAATATTTAAATTGAATAATTAGATTCTAAAGATTCTATAAACAATAATGAACTGTAAATTCAATATATTCTAGATCCGCTTCCCCATGACACATTTTGGGAGGGTCTTCTATGAGGTTAGTCTACGTGATACATATAATATATAATAAATTGTATACATGATAATAATAATAATAATAATATGCATACACATAGATTATGAATTATATAATAGTAAAATGCAACGTTCTACTAGAAACGTGAAAGATCTCTTAGCAGTAAAGCAGACTTCACAGCGTGCATCTCGCAAATCGAATACTCGTAGAAGTAAACTTGTTGCACAAACTACTGGAGGAAACATGTGATCGTGGTAGACGTTGTGGTCTCATACGCTGGTACTCCAGCTGAAATACAAATATTATGTAAATTCCACTCCAAACCCTAGAATCATTCATTTAATTCTAAATTCTAAATGGATTTGGGGACCTCCAGTACACTTATGTAAAATTTTGTCGCCAAACATCGTAACGAACTGGGAGGTAACCTAATTAAATTTTAAAGGCCTCTAAAACCATTAAAGGATACTTCTCTTCCTTGCCGAACGTGGTGTTCGTAAAATTGAAGTTGCAGGATCAGACTGGAGTCTGTGGATGGACAGATGCTCCAAATTAAGACCGATGTTGATGAGAAGACTTCAGAACACCTATGCAATGGCGGTTGTCGCGTCTCTCTCTCTCCTTCCTGCTCGAAGGGGGCGCATGCGCAAAGCTCCCAGTAAGGGCTCCGAGCATAAACTGTATGGAAGGAAATGGGGGCATGGCGAATATTTACGTCATAAATAAAGGTGTTGGCGGCAACAATTATTTTCTCGTAATGCAGCCAATTAATTTAGACGATATTTAATGAACGAGAAAGAATCTGGAGTGGAGATACGGTTTACCATTCTGTTCACTGGTACAGCTAATCGTGGCTGTATAAATTAATTCCAGTAACATGATAGATTTACTAACGAAAAGTGAATCTATTAATAAATGATTATCCTTAATAAAAAGGCAAAATAAGGCTAGATTCTACTCGATATGTTAATATGAAATGTTCCCGGTGGCTAGCTGACTGATGCAACATTTCCATGATTCTAAGGAAAATTACATGACGCTCCACATCCTAATGCAATGAATCCTGTGATACTAAACTACGGATTAATAGTGTTAGTTAATTGTGATGCTTAGCACAGGAAATACATTCCATTGTACTAAGGATTAGTAAATGAGTATTAAATGATCATGACGCCTAATACAGGAAATACATCCTATTGTATTAAGGATGAGAATAATTGTTGGTTATTTCCAACAGTTGCTGCTCCTGCTGTCGATGCTGTGGGTGCTGGTGCTGGCCGTGGCATCGTGATGGTGCTGAAGAAGGATGCCCGTCGTGGAGGGTCCCAGCCGGTGCACCGTCCCGTGGTTGGCAAGGGAGCCTGTGCAGCGCCCGAGGTGGGACCTGGTGCGCAGCCCTGTGCGCCGTCCTGTGCCTGGACCCCTAGGAAGAAGCCCTTTCTTATCATCTTGGCTTCGGGGAAGTGTGTGATGCATCTGCCTATTTTACGTTTGATATTATTGAGTGCGTGCTCCCTGTTCCTTGGAGCCCTATTTCCATTTGGGTTCCGCGGGGACGGTGATTTATCCGTTAATGCCTCGGCCATATATTTACATGCAAAGCTTTCCTTTGCATGTAAAAATAAAAAAAAAAACTTGATGTAGGTGGTGCCGGAGTTTAGTGACACTTCCTCGCTAGTTTGCACATTTCACACGTGTGCAAAATTATACTTTTTATTAATACTGAAATAGTGAGAGTTGCCAAGATGGGGAATTTGTTTAGCAAGTCTGGAGAGGGATTGTTTAGTGGCGACGAGTAATTACACTAATGAACCATATGCCAACATTTAATGTTGTAAGTGTCGCATCTGTATTTAGTGTGGCTTAAGACGCAGCATATATATAACGGTGAACAAAGTAAATATAAAGATGAAGGTAAAGGTCTAAGCCTATCTTTCACAAAGACGTCATCATACAAGAGACTCGCTGCCGGTGCCATTGCCAGCTGGCTGTATGCGGTTTTGTTCCTTGGAAAACTTTAGATTTTGAGCACCCATCAGCTCAAATCATCGCGGTTTTGTGAAGACGAACACATCAATACTCGAAGACCAAGAGAATTACTTGTTTGGAATAAAACAAAACAATTTTCATGTACAATGCAGGCGATTCACGATGGACAAACAACATTGTTGATTAGCTGCTGTCTACCTGACTGATATTCTGCGCAACCCAGTACGCAGGCGACCCAAACTGTTGTACCGCACTCATTGCCCATGACCGATTACTTTTTTTTTTATTGTTTGAGGACCGTATCACTGACCAGGTCAGTTAATACTACCATGAAAGGCGAGGCGATGCCCGCAGGGGCACTTTAGAAGGTGTATCGAGCCTTACAGGAAAAGGTAGACCAAACTGCTCAATTAGGGGTTATGGGTCTCACCTGAGCTGCCATGCGGTGTAGACGTGTCGCCTGACCACTCCGGCAGTTTGGGGTAGTTGCCGTTTTCGCCGAAAGGGGGTGTGGGTGTCTCTACCCTCCCTGCTGTTCCTGGTGGAGTGGACGTGGCGTTTTTACGATGGGCAGCCATCTTCCAGCTGTCGTGAGGGTGAACTCCATAGGTTTGAAGTTTACCGGCCGTGCAGGTTACCCTCTTGTGGACTTGGTCTTGTGTGACATGCTCAGGGTCCCGGTCTACGGTGTCGAGATGGTCACTGCTCGCCATGTGATTATAAAGTTTGTGGGTGAGGCAGTGTACCGTGATTTTCTCCGGAGGTACGAGGGGCGTACTTTGCTGCTGCAGGACGGCAACGGGTCTGTTACCATTTTGGACCGCAGTGGTGCTGTGACATATGTCAGTGTCCAAGGCGCCCCCATGGAGTTTCCCGAGACCCTCCTCCGGCGTTTCTTCCCGAGGTATGGCCCCGTCGTCAGTGTGTGGATGAACTCGCTGTCTTCTGGGAAGTATTCGGGTGTGAAGACCAACATTCGAACCCTCGGGATGCGATTGAGGTCGGACATTCCGTTCTCTGTCCGGCTGTTAGGGTACTACGTGCGGATGTTTTATGCCCGGCAACCCCGTACTTGTTTCCAGTGTGGCTTGTTGGGGCATCAGGCTGCCGGGTGCACTGCTGATCCGGTTGCTCCCGTGAATTTGTTCTGTTAAGAGGATTTCCCGCCGCTCCCTCTGGAGGAGGACTCCGGGGATGAGGAGGTGAGCGTCCCGTTCACTGCTGAGGCTCCCCCAGCGTCGCCCGACGTTCCCCCCGGTTGTCGCAGTCCCTCCTCCGGATGTTTTGGTGCCGTCGGATGTTACTCCTGATCCTGTCTCTGGCCTTGCCGCTCCCATGGGCCTTCCTGGTACTACCTGTGAGGCGTCGCCGTCTGCTCCCTCGTCTTTGGTTGCTGAACCTGGCCCTGCATCCTCACCACGGGTCCCTACTGTGCTGGGTGCTGGGGTGGCTGCGGAGCCACCTGTTGTGTGTGGTCCAGTTCCCCCTGTGGTAGAGGCTGCTGCCGTTCTGCGTCGGGCGTCGGTTCGTCCGGCTAGTGATGCCCGTGTTTCTGGATCAGCTTCCGGCTGTGACGATATCCGGCTGGAGCCCAAACGTTCCAGGCGTTCGTCTACTGCCTGGGCTGATGTTGGGGGACTTCAGTGACTGTGGGTCTTCGGGTGTTGCCGGCGTGGATCCGGAGGCATCGTTGTCTCCACGGTTGGTGGTGGCAGAGGTTCATGTGCCTGCTAGTGCTGATGCCCGTGTCTCGGGTGTGCCTTCTGTTCCTTCCCTGCCAGGGGGGTCTCCGCAGTGGGGTGTGGTGGCTTCCGCAGCCAGGGATAGTGCGGATGCTGGTGCTGGGCGTGGCCTGGTAGTGACTTTACGAAAGGACGCGCGGCGCCCTGGTTCCCTGCAGTCGTCTGGTGGTGTGCCCGTGGCCGCTGGTGCCCCTGTGGTGGTACCCTCTGTCCGGCTCTCTCCTGCGGGGTTGCAACTTGGGGCTCTGGAGGCCGCGGTTGCCGGAATCCTGCTGTCTGACAGGCCGGAGGACTTTTATGATGGGCAGGTTCCCGGTGTATGGCGCAGGGTGGCGGTTACTCACCTTCGGAGTAACACCGTCTGGGTTCCCTGTTTGCAGGTGTTTGTTGCCGGGGTTCCGGATATCATGACGTCCCTGGTGGAAGGTCAAGCCTCTTGGGGGAGGTAGCTGCTTTGGGAGGCATTCCATGTGCAGTTCCCCCGGGTCTTGTTCCCGGGCAAATATGTTAGCTGATTTCATGTTCCTGTAGTGTTGTGTGCCCCTATGGCCTTTTGTTTGCCCTATTGTATTCTGTGCTCGTGCCTCTCCCTTCGTTGTTACGAGGCCGGTGTTTTGGTGAGGGTTTTTATTCCTGTATTTGCTTTTGTGTTGTTATTTTACCATGTGTGTTCTACTTATGCATTGCTAGACTGTGTTGTTGTATTTTTATATTTTTTTATTATTTTTTTTTTTTTTTTTTTTTTTTGCCTGTTGTGTGCTGTGCGATTTTCTTGTTCTCTTTCATGATGTCCTTTATGTTGTGTTGTGTTCTCGGTCCTTCAGGCCGGTGCTTGTTTGTTGTTGTGTATGTTACTATGTTTGGTTTTCTTGATTGCATGGATTGCTTGTTTATTATTATTGTATATTTTGGCCTATCCCTTTGTTTGTTGCGAGGCGGTTGGTTTGGTGTGAGTGTTTTTATTCATGTCTTGTTTCTGTGATGTACCTTGCACTGGTGTTTTATTATTGCTTTACATGTTGTGCTTGTTTGATATTTTTGTTTTGTTTGTTGTTTATTGTGATTTTCTTGTTATGTTTCATGTTATACATCTTGTTGTTTGCTTTGTTTTATACTGTTTTGTTTTGTTTTATACTGTTTTGTTTTGTAATGTTACTGTGCTTGCTTGTTTGACATTGTTTTCTCTTTTGATGTATGCTCTTGCATTTCTCGTGTTTGTAATTTGTTGTCCTGTGCTGTCGGTCCTTCTGGCATGTGGTATATTGTTTTTTTTGTTCTGTTTTCTAAAGTACTTTTCTTGTTTTTATTGTATTTAAATTGCATGTGTTGCATGCAAAAAAAATTAGGGGTTAGGTATCCCTGATTCCACTTGGAGGAATCATTTTACGACCTCCGTCGGAGGGGGAATGAATTTCTCAAGGCCTAGGAGTGTCTCAGGCATTAGGTAGGGCAGTGAATCGGTCCTTACTACATGGAGACGTCATGGGGAAGTCAGAGAAAGAGGCAGTGGAGGCAGATTTCAGACGAGGAGGGACAGTGGACCGAGGTGCAGCAAGCACTGAAGAATACTGCTATCGAGGCTTCATCACGTGTTTTTACCAGCAAAACACCAGACATAATGGACCCAGAGAGGACAGTACCAGTCACATACCAGCCAGTGTCAGACAATGTACCTCTCCACAGCCCAGGCCAAGGACACCTGTATGAGACAGGAAAGGACACCACCAGTTTTACACCAGTATTGGGAGGCGGGGGGGGGGGAGTTAGTAGTTACAGTTGATTGATTGACAGTTCAGAGGCGGGCCAAAAGAGCAGAGCTCAACCCCTGCAAGCACAACTAAGTGAGTACCAGACATAGTCAAATTTTGCACATCTTCCAACATTAAAGATAATGCAGACAGGCCACTTTCCTACAGCATGTCGAGTAGTAATGGCAATGGAAAGTAAGTAAGTAAGTAATTATCAAAAGAAGGCACCAAACCGGGAAGGCTATGTAGCACCATCAAATGTGCGGAATAATCAGAGGGCACTAAATATCACCAAGGATGCCAATACGAGAACAAAAATGCATAAGGCGAACGATATCAAAAGTATCAGAGTCACCAAGAATTCTATCGAGGGACAGGTGACTGCGAGAGGCGGTCGGAAAGCAAGACACACGCTCGTCCTGGAAGTCAGGACATTCAAGAAGGACATGCACGACCGTAAGAGGGACAATGCAATTAGGACAATAAGGAGCAGGGCGGCGCTCCATCAAGTGACCATGGGTTAAGCGAGTATGGCCAATACGCAACCTCGCCAGAGCAGTTTCCCATCGCCGGTTACGGTGATAGGAGGATGGCCACGAGGAAACACAACATTTCAGAGTACGGAGTTTGTTACCAGTAACAGACGACCAAGAAGCCTGCCAACGGGTAAGGATGGAGGAATGGATAACCGGGTAAAAGTCGGAATATGGAATACCTTTACGAGAGATGGGACAAGAGCGGACAGCTTCCTTGGCGGCAGCATCCGCACGCTCATTTAAAGACACACCAATATGGCTGGGAACCCAACAAAACTCAACCGACTTAAACTTACTGTGAACAAGAAACAGCCAATGCTGGATCTCGACAACTACTGGATGAACCGGATTAAAGGACCCGAGAGCCATGAGGGCACTACGAGAGTCAACAACAACCACAAAGGAAGACTGACAACGAGAAAGCAGGAGACGAAGAGCATAGAGAATAGCATAAAGCTCCGCTGTAAAGATGCTAGTCTCCGGAGGTAAGCGACACATATAAGTGCGATCAGGAAAAACAACAGAGTAGCCAACACCGTCCGCAGACTTAGACCCATCGGTGAAGACAGAAACGGAGCGGGAGTGAGAAGAAAAGTGCTCAAGGAAAAGGCGTTTTAGAACCGTAGGAGGGGTAAAAGCTTTAGTGACGCGGGTCAAGGATGTACAAAACTGCGGAAGGGGGACTCTCCACGGGGGCAAAGAAGGAACAACACGAGGAGAAACATTAGAAACACGAACGGAAAGAGAATCCTGTAAGCGAGATAACCGGACAGAAAGAGGGAGGTGGTGAAGAGGAACAGGAACCGCAGGAGGGGTAAAAGTTAAAGCACGACAGAGGCGAGAGGAAGGATGTTGCAAGGACCGCGCAAGATAGCGAAGACAGTAGCGATCACGGCGGTCCTGGAGAGATAGGAAGCCAGTGTCAACATACAAGCTAAGGACGGGAGTCGAACGAAAGGCACCAGAACTGAGGCGCAGCCCAGTATGGTGCAAAGCATCAAGACGGCGAAGAGCAGAAGGAGAAGCAGAAGAGTAAGCAGGGCAACCATAATCGAGCTTAGACAGGACGAGAGAGGAATGCAAAGCAAGGAGAGTGCGCCTATCCGCTCCCCAAGAAGTATGGGACAATACTCGAAGGAGGGTAAGGGCCTTAGAGCACTCAACACGGAGGTAAGAGATATGGGGAGACCAAGACAAACGAGTGTCAAGGAATAACCCCAAAAGCTTCGCGGAATCTTTGTACTCAAGGGGATGACCATAAAGTGACAAAGAGGGACGAAGAACGACCCGTTTCCGAGTAAAAGACATGGCACAAGTCTTAGAAGTAGAGAACTTGAAGCCATGATCGGTGGCCCAAGACGACACGGCATCAATCGCAAGTTGAAGCCGGCGCTGAAGGAGAGGCGAATCATCACCCTGACAGCAAAGGGTAAGATCATCGACATAGAGAGCGGAGAAGACACCTGAAGGAAGAGAGGAAAGAAGACCATTGAGGGCAACCAGAAAAAGAGTAGTGCTCAGAACACTACCCTGGGGCACACCTTCGTATTGCTGAAAAGAGGCAGAGAGAGCGGTACCAAGGCGCACCCGAAAGGAACGACGAGAGAGGAAGCTGCGGAGAAAGAGAGGGAGATGACCACGAAGGCCAAAAGAATGAAGCTGGGATAGAATATGATATCGCCAAGTGGTGTCGTAAGCCTTTTCCAGGTCAAAAAGGACGGCAACAACGGAGGTCCTCGCAGCAAAAGCAGTACGAATATAGACCTCCAAGTTCACCAGGACATCTGTCGTGCTGCGGCACTTGCGGAAACCAAATTGAGAAGGGGAGAGGAGGTGATGGTGTTCCAGGAACCACATCAGACGAACGTTAACCATACGTTCAAAGAGTTTGCAGACACAACTTGTGAGGGCAATAGGGCGAAAGTCCTTAGGGGAAGTTCCCAGAGACCCTGGTTTGCGAACAGGGAGGACAACGGCATCGAGCCAGTCCTCAGGGACTGACGACGACTCCCAGATCCGATTATACAGACTCAGTAAATACTGAGACGTGCACGGAGGGAGATGGCGAAGCATCTCATAATGAATACCATCGGAGCCCGCCGCCGTAGAACCGCAGAGGGCCAGGGCAGAACGAAGTTCAGAGAGAGAGAAGGGATCGTTATAGGAAAGTCGAAGACGAGTGCAGAAATCTAAAGGACGAGACTCAAGGACAGGTTTACGAAGAAGGAAAGATTGGGGAAGATGAAGACCAGAGCTAACAGAAGAAAAGTGGGAACCCAGTTCGGTAGCGACCTGCAACGGGTCCGCCACAAGAGTACCACGGAGGTGAAGGACCGGGGAAACATCGGGAACGAACTTACCCGCTATCTTGCGGATACGCTTCCAGATCTGTGGCAGGGGAGTTTCGGACGTAATTGTGGAGACATAAGAAGCCCAACATTCACGTTTAGCCGTACGGATGGCCCTACGGGCCACCGCACTCGCTTTCCGAAAGAAAAGAAAAGAATCGGTCGTCTGCCGACGGCGGTGCCTCTTCCAGGCTGCACGCTTACAGCGGACAGCCCGAGCACAGTCCGCATTCCACCAGGGAACGCACTTCCGTGGACCCCGAGAGGAAGAGCGAGGAATAGAGCGGAGGGCAGCGTCGAAGACAGTGTCATGAAAAAGGAGGAGAGCGCGAGGGAGAGGCAGAAGGGAGAGGTCAGAGAGAGCAGCACTGAGGGTAAATAGGTTCCAGTCCGCTTTAGCAAACTGCCACCTAGGAAAGAGAGGGAAGGGCGAAAAGAGAAAAAGGAAACAAGGATAGGGAAATGATCACTGCCATGGAGGTCATCAAGAACCTGCCACGTGAAATCTAAGTAAAGAGAAGAAGAGCAGAGAGAAAGATCAAGACAGGAAAGGGTGCGAGTCCGAGAGTCCAAATGAGTGGGCTCACCAGAATTCAGAAGAGACAGGGAAGAAGAGAGGAGAAACGGCTCAAGAAGGCGACCCCGGGTATTCGTCAAAACGTCACCCCAAAGAGAATGACGACAATTGAAGTCACCCAGCAGGAGCACAGGCTCCGGCAAGGAGTCCAAGAGGTGTTTCAAATCAGGAAGAGAAAGCGGGACACTCGGGGGAGATAAATGGAACAAACTGTGTACCATTTCCCCACAAAGATACGAGCAGCAGAACAATGGAGGGGCAAAGGAAAAAGTAAAGGAACAAAGGGAACATCAGCGCGAATCAAGAGAGCAGAAGAATTAGGAGCCCCAGCAACGGCTGGGGGGGGGGGGGAGAGAAAGGAATAGCCACGAAAACGACCAGGACGAGCACCAAGCATCGGCTCCTGGAGACAGACACAAAGGGGCGAAAACCGCGAAATCAGAAGTTGGAGTTCGAGGAAATTGGCGTAATAACCTCGAACGTTCCATTGAAGAATAGACATCGACGAGAAGAGAAAGGACAACAACAGAAAACAAGGAAGAAACAAAGGCGAAAGAGCAACACAGCACGTTAAAGAATATCAGGGTCGGGATCAGGGTCAGCAAAGTCAGGGTTAGGGGGCATGGGTAAACTGAGCAAAGACGGAGGGAAGGAAGCGGGAGAACAGACCAGAGGTGGGCGGGCGGGGTCCGGAGGAGGAAGAGGAGGAGGAGACAACGGAGAGGAGCAGTCAAGGACAGCAAGGAAGAGGGGGAGTAGAAAGAGGGGAGCGCACCTCAGCAAGGGCAGCAACCGAAAGGGAAGCAGGGGCCAAAGAAACCTCCATAGCAGGAACAGGGGGCGCAACCACTGAAATGGGAGGGGAAGGAGCAATAGAGCAGTAGTAGGGGTCGAGGAAGAAAGCGAAGCTTCTTACCCGCCGGGGAGGAGGAAGGAGAGGAGCCAGGCTTACGCTTCTGACTTAAAGAGACCGGTGTCCCAGCAACTACGTACCGGGCAACGGATTCCAGTGTCTCAACAGGAGAAGCTGAACGAGAGCACACACGACGGCCGTTAGGAGAGCGATGGACATCCGCCTGCACCGACAGGCGGCGGGGAGAGTCAATAGATGGAGGAGAAGGATGGGAAGGAGGATCGGAGGGAGACGAGGAAGAAGACACAGGAGACATGACAGACCGGGTAGAAAGAAGGGGAACCCCAGACAGAGGACCAGGAGGGGGACCCTTCGGGACAGAACTCAAAGGAACAGAGGAGGGGGCAGTGGGCGTATCAGGGTCCAAAGCCCGGAAACGGTTGTGAGTCTGAGGAAGGTGGGAAGGACGAGGAGAGGAGAGCGCAACACGCGAGCATAAGAGACGTTAGCATAAGGCGGGAGCCGGCGAACCTGGCGCCTCGCCTCAGGAAGATAAACGCTCCCGGTGCTTCAAGTTGAGGACGGCTGCCTCAAGCTTGTAATGGATACAGGCACGGGAGAAGGTAGGATGGGCCTCACCGCAGTTGAGGCAGCGAGCTTGGGGAGAAGTGCACTCGACTTAGAGTGACCTTCCCCCACACAAAGGACAGAGAGAGACAGTCCCAGAGCAGCGGAGGCACCATGCCCAAACCTCCAGCACTTGTTACAAAGTCGAGGAGAAGGAATATACTCCTGGACAGAGCACCTGGCACCAGCAAGAATGACAGAGGATGGAAGGGTCCTACCATCAAAGGTGACCTTCACAACTCGAAGGGGTTGACGGCGACGACCACGAGGGGGGGACGAGTAAACGAGTCAACCTGGAGGACAGAATGGCCTTGGGCATCAAGGATATGCCGAATGTCATCGTGGCAGTCCTGCAGATTCGACACCGGTTGCAACATGGGGCGGGAGGAGAATAGTGCCAACACTGGCATTCAACCGAGTGTTCTTAGAGACCCGAACAGGGATCTCGCCAAGGCAGGATAAGGCAGCCAAGCGGAAGCTGCATCCTGAGAAGGAGCAGCAACGAACGTGGTCCGACGAGTGGGGTTGAAGGTGAAGACGCATCCACGGAATCAACGAGATGCCGATGGAGGGAGAAATCGTCAGGAGGCGCAGAATCAAGAGGGAGGAGATCAAAGTATTGGCCCATGAAGCGGACCAAACAAGGCCTGATACGCATCAGTACAGGAAGGGAACGAGCGAGTGCGGCCGTGGCGCTGACGGCGTTGAGAACCCCCTGAGAGAGGGGACAAAAGGCGCAGTAGTCACAACGAGAGACTTAGCCGCACCAGGGACGAAGTGGTCACCACTGGGGGCTGGAGGCTCGACCAACCACAGAGGAGGGAGGGGAGCGGGGGAAGAAGTCAGGGAGGTAAAGGAGGAGCAAGGTCGGGCCAAACGCAAGCGGAAGCTACAGAGCCTGGGATTCCAATACAGGCCGACTCGGGG
>WNGS01024389.1:0-10699 GCA_020271785.1 Procambarus virginalis | reverse complement strand
CTCACTTTGGCCTACATGCAAGGCAACGATTTGCCTAATAAGCCAAGTTTCCTGAATATAATATATTTCTCTATTTTTTTCTTATGAAATGATAAAAGATAAGCTACCCTTTCATTATGTATGAGGTCAATTTTTTTATTGGAGTTAAAATTAACAGTAGATATATGACCGAACCTAACCAACCCTACCTAACCTAACCTAACCTATCCTTTAGAAAGTTAGGTTAGGTTAGGTAGCCGAAAAGAGTTAGGGTTAGGTTAGGTTAGGTAGGTTAGGTAGTCGAAAACAATTATTCATGAAAACTTGGCTTATTAGGCAAATCGGGCCTTGCAATAGTAGGCTGAGCAAGTGTGTTCTGGCTACTAGGTACGACATATATATATATATATATATATATATATATATATATATATATATATAGTATAATATATATATATATATATATATATCATATATATATATCATATATTATATAGATCTATAATAGCTTATAATAGCATCATCCACTAGTTACTCAGTGCAACTTAGGCTATTGAAGACTCATAGTAGATGTTCGGTATAGGTCACATATATTATTAATTTATATTTATATATTAATTATGCGTCAGACCGCACTTCTCAGCCGTACTATTGCCAGGCCCAGATTTGCCTAATAAGCCAAGTTTCATGAATTAATATATTTTCCTCCATTTTTTTCTTATGAAAGAATAAAGTCTACCCATTTCATTTTGTATTAGGTCATTTTTTTTATTGGGAGTTAAAATTAACGTAGTCTATATGACCGAACCTACCCTAACCACATATCTTTATAGTAGAGACCTGAACTATCTTTATAGGTTAGGTTAGGTATTAGGTATCCGAAAAAGGTGTAGAGTTAGGGGGAGGTGTAGGTATTAGGTAGTCGAAAAAAACAATTAATTCATGAAAACTTGGCTTATTAGCCGCAAATCGGGCCTTGCATAGTAGGCACTGAGAAGTACGTTCTGGTCTACTAGGTACGACATATATATATATATATATATATATATAAAGTATATATATTATATATATAATATATATATATATATATATATATATATATATATATATTATTAGATAGTATATATACAGAACCTTGCAACACATCCCGTAAAAGCAGCCGGCCCCCACGCAGCAGCCAAATTCATCTGCCCTCCTGAGAAAGTCAACGACTCTCCTGGAACTACCCAAGCATGGCAAAACCTCCTACTGTTTGGCAAGATATGTCTAGCCACCTCCTGGCAAGGAGAGACAAAACCTTAGTTGCCCTCAATAATCAAAGCTATAAATGATTTTCCCAGGGAGGACAACCAGGTGCGCCTTACCACTTCGAGCGAGAAACACCCACGGCAGGGAAGAGCAACCAGTGGCCATATCCGAGACATCAAGGACTGAAAGGGCGGAGGGAACAGGGGGGGCTAGGGTCAGCCAGGTGGTGGGGGAGAAAAGTAGAGAGGGGTGGGGAACAACGGTATTGGCGCAATAAAAGTCATCACCAGTGAGGACTCAATTGCAGATAGAGATGCCGCAACAGCGCAAGCCCTAAGGGAGAAACAACACCTGCCAGGGTCGCGAGTGAGGAGCGACATTGTTAGCGAAGTGGGTGTGGGTGGGGCTACCGGGGAGCAGAACCTCGCGGGTGGTGGAATCTGTGGTCCATAAAGCAGCCATTGTCCTTCCCAACCGGATTAGCAGGTGGGTTCACAGGACTAAAACCCAGCCACCTCAAGCAAATGCTCAACCCTGCACTGGGTGACATTGGCCAAAGAACCTTCTTGGTGGAACTAACCAGATTCACCAACACATGTCTAGTTGGCAACATAACACCGTTCATAAGACCTATTTTTTTGGGAGCAATCCCGGGCTTCGGGTGGGCTCGTAAAGAGAGGAAAGGATGGAGTGATAAGGCCAATAGCTGTGTGGGCGCAATTGGGGGTGGGGGTCGGTGGGCCGGCGGGTCTCGTCGCAAAGGCAGCCGCAAGAAACATTTGGGTGCAGCGGCGCGAACAGGGGTGCTGTAATGGGTCCGAAAACGCTTGGGGTTTTGGCATTCCACAGGGAGGGGGGTAGGGTGTAGGCGGCAGCCCCATGCAGCTCGAGCCTTCATCGCCAATATCGCAGACGAAAAGGCCCTGATCAAGATGGATTTAAAAAATGCCTTCATTTTGGTGCGGAGGGATGCTGTACTCAGTGCGGTTCATAGTCATTTCCCTACCCTCAACCCTTTTGTACATTCATGCGACAGTATGGATCTTAAGCTACTTTTTGGCGAACATGAAAGTGACTCGCGTGAAGGCGTCCAACAGGGTGACCCCCGTGCTCCTCTCCGTTTCTGCTTAGTCATCAAAAAGTCACAGAGGTCCTGTCCCGAGCTTAACATCTGGTTCTTGGATGATGGTACCCTAGCTGCTTCCCAAGACTCCCTACTGGAGGACATCAGAAAAATCCAGGAGCAAAGGGCAGTTTTAGGCCCTCACCCTGAACCCTTCTAAATGTGAAATAATATGTTCCAACCAGGGCAATCGTAGAGAGGGAATAGAGGGTCTACTGCCAAACATTCCATAAAACAAACCCTGAAGACAGCACACTTCCTAGGAGCTCCTCTGGGGTTGAAAGCAATCGATGAGGTCCCTTGATAAGAAAATCGCCGACCTTAAGAGGATGGATGGGAGGATTGAGGATATTGATGCTCATGATGCACTCTACCTCCTGCGTGCAGCGGGGCGGTGGGATGTCCTGTCCCTCCCCAGGGTAACCTACTTTCTTAGGTGTTCACCATCTTACAGTTGCCAAAAACTAGGTGAGTATAACCGGTTACTGAAATCAATGCTAGAAAAAAGCCCTTAACCGGGTCTCTTTTGGATGAACGCAGTGGAAACAAGCATCGCTTCCCGTAAGACTTGGTGGCCTCGAGTTCGAACAGCAACGCAAAATCGCTGTTCCAGCCTTCCCGTCCTCCTTATCAGCATCCGACGACCTTGTGGAAGGAAATTCTACCTGCCACTTACATCAGCTGGCAGGTGTATATGAGCCCAATTTTAACCGCTGTGCCACAGAGTGGGCCTCTCGGTCAGGCCCATCACCTCAACCACCATCCCAAAAGCCCACAGGCAATCCAGCTGGGATGGCCCCATTGTAGACAAAGATGCTGGCAAAGTGCCTGGGTGCTGCATCAACACAGCACGACATTGCTCGCCTCACAGCAGTAGCAGCCCTCATGCAGGGGAGTTCCTGTTAGTCACCCCAATGTCGGCAACTGGCAAGCGTCTCACACCACACGCCCTCGAAATTGCTGTGGCCCTCCGCCTTCTTGCCCCAATCCACACCAGATATAGTTGTATTTGCGTTGAGGTGGTGGCTGACAGGTACGGCCACCATGGCCTACTGTGCCAAAGCACGGGAGGATGGCACTCGAGGCACATTGAAGTTAACGACATCATCAAGAGGAGCCATACCACAGCTGGATGCCCAGCCGAAGAGATGAGCCTCGTTACCTAACGCCCCGTAACTCTGATGCCATTATTGGTCGCCCGGGATGGTTAGACACAGTGAACCCCTGGAAGAATGGCGAAGCAGTTGGTATGGGACTAAACGTGCGTATCAACCCGGCTACACCTACAGTGACCTCAGTGTTGCACAACCAGGTTGGCGCTGCCACCCACAGGGACGCAGCCCAATCCCGTAAGTATAGAGAACTTGGTCACCACAAACTACAATTTGGTCCCCATTGCTTCTGAGACACTTCGGCGCCTTGGGGTAAAAGTGGCTACCAGTTTTTTGAAGGAACTGGGTTATAGGCTCATTGAAACAACAATTGGGACCCTAGAGCTGCCAGCTTTCCTTTTCCAGCGCCTCAGCGTTGCGAAACAGAGGGGAAATGCGCACTGCTTCCAGGGTTCCTACCCGCCATCTGAGGACGCTGGGAGGAACTCGACAACCTATGATAACCATCTTGTAACCTATATGGTAACTCCTTTTTTGTACACAAGTTTAAACTAAACCAAATATCATATGTGTACTCACAAAAGAATGGGTTTGTAGGAGAAGAAATCTTAGTGTTCAGTGAGAAACCCACAAGTTCTCCTCTGAATACGTTTTATTTTTTTTTTTTTAATATATATATATATACCATTGGCACCAGAGGTGGTACCCTCACAAACTTTTATATATATATATATATATATCTTCCGCTATCTCATATATATCTATATTCAATCTCGATATATACTCTATAGAGAACTGAAAACGTCACACCCCAGAAGTGACTCGAACCATACGCCCAGGAGCAACGCAAACTGGTATGGACAGGGATGCCTTAAACCACTTGACCATCACGACCGGACAAAAAGGAAAGTGATATCCGAGGCTATATGAACCATTCCCGCCGGCACCTGGATGGTTATCTTGGGCCATAGCATGTTTAGCAAATCACCTCATTTTTTGGGGCAACATCGTGAGGAACACAAATGCAAAACAAGCCTGAATGGTCCCCAGGACTAGATACAACTGAAAACTCACACCCCATAAGTGACTCGAACCCAATACTCCCAGAGCCAACGCAACTGGTATGGTACAGGGATGCCCTTAAACCACTTGACCATCACGACCGGACAAAAGGAAGTTGATAGCCGAGGGCTATATGAACCCACTATCCCGCCGGCACCTGGATGGTTTATCTTGGGCATAGCATTTTATCAAATCACCTCATTTTTGGGCAACACGTGAGGAACACAAATGCAAACAAGCCTGAATGGTCCCCAGGACTAGATACAACTGAAAACTCACACCCCAGAAGTGACTCGAACCCATACTCCCAGGAGCAACGCAACTGGTATGTACAGGGATGGCCTTAAACCACTTGAACCATCACGACCGGACATTAAAGAAGTGGTAGCCGAGGCTAAATGAACCACTGCCCCGCCGGCACCTGGATGGTTTCTTGGGCATAGCAATTTATCAAATCAAAAACCTTCATTTTTTGGGGCAACACGTGAGGAACACAAATGCAAACAGCCTGAATGGTCCCCAGGAATGATACAACTGAAAACTCACACCCCAGAGTGGACTCGAACCCATACTCCAGGAGCAACGCAACTGGTAATGGACAAGGGATGCCTTAAACCACTTGACCATCACGACCCGGACATAAGGGGAGAGTGATAGCCGAGGCTATATGGAAACTCACTTCCCCGCCGGCACCTGGATGGTTATCTTGGGCATAGCATTTATCAAATCACCTCAATTTTTTGGGGCAGACACGTTGAGGAACACAAATGCAAACAAGCTGAATGGTCCCAGGACTAGATACAGACTGAAAACTCACACCCCAGAAGTGACTCGAACCGCATACTCCAGGAGCAACGCAACTGGTAATTGTCAGGGATGCCTTAAAACCCACTTGACGCATCACGACCGGACAAAAGGAAGGATAGCCGAGGCTATTTAGTTGAACCAACTTCCACGCCGGCAACCTGGATGGTTATCTTAGGCTAGCATTTAATCAAATCCCTCATTTTTGGGGCAACAGCGTGAAGGAACACAAATGCAAACAAGCCTGAATGGTCCCCAGGACTAGATACAACTGAAAAACTCACACCCCAGAAGGTGACTCGAACCCATACTCCCTCGATCAGAGCGAGCAAACGCACTGGTAGGTGACGGATCGGGATGCCTTAAACCACTTGACCATCAACGACCGGACAAAAGGAAAGTGAGACCGAAGCTATATGAAACACTTCCCCGCCGGCACCTGGATGGTTATCTTGGGCATAGCATTTTATCAAATCACCTCAATTTTTGGGGCAAGCACGTGAGGAACACAAATGCAAAACAGCCTGAATGGTCCCCAGGACTAGATACCACTGAAAACTCACACCCCAGAAGTGACTCGAACCATACTCCCAGGAGCAACGCAACTGGTATGTACAGGGATGCCTTAAACCACTTGACCATCACGACCGGACAAAAGGAAGTGATAGCCGAGGCTATATGAAACCACTTCCCCGCCGGCACCTGGATGGTATATCTTGGGCATAGCATTTTATCAAATCACCTCATTTTTGGGGGCAACACGTGAGGAACACAAATGCAAACAAGCCTGAATGGTCCCCAGGACTAGATACAAACTTGAAAACTCACACCCCAGAAGTGACTCGAACCCATACTCCCAGGAGCAACGCACTTGTATGTACAGGGATGCCTTTAAACCACTTGACCATCACGACCGGACAAACGGAAGTGATAGCCGAGGCTATATGAACCACTTCCCCGCCGGCACCTGGATGGTTATCTTGGGCATAGCATTTTATCAAATCACCTCATTTTTTGGGGCACACGTGGGAACACAAATGCAAACAAGCCTGAATGGTCCCCAGGACTAGATACAACTGAAAACTCACACCCCAGAAGTGACTCGAACCCATACTCCCAGGAGCAACGCAACTGGTATGTACAGGGATGCCTTAAACCACTTGACCATACGACCGGACAAAAGGAAGTGATAGCCGAGGCTATATGAACCACTTCCCCGCCGGCACCTGGATGGTTATCTTAGGCATAGCATTTTAATCAAATCACCTCATTTTTTGGGCAAGCACGTGAGGAACACAAATGCAAACAAGCCCTGAATGGTCCCCAGGACTAGATACAACTGAAACTCACACCCCAGAAGTGACTCGAACCCATACTCCCAGGAGCAACGCAACTGGTATGTACAAGGATGCCTTAAACCACTTGACCATCACGACCGGACAAAAGGAAGTGATAGCCGAGGCTATATGAGCCACTTCCCCGCGGCACCTGGATGGTTATCTTGGCATAGCATTTTATCAAATCCACCTCATTTTTTGGGGCCAAGCACGTGAGGAACACAAATGCAAACAAGCCTGAATGGTCCCCAGGACTAGATACAACTGAAAACTCACACCCCAGAAGTGACTCGAACCCATACTCCCAGGAGCAACGCAACTGGTATGTACAGGGATGCCTTAAACCACTTGACCATCACGACCGGACAAAAGGAGTGATAAGGAAGGTGCCGGCAGGGGAAGTGGTTCATATAGCCTCGGCTATCACTTCCTTTTGTCCGGTCGTGATGGTCCAAGTGGTTTAGGCATCCCTGTACATACCAGTTGCGATGCTCCTGGGAGTATGGGTTTCGAGTCACTTCGGGGTGTGAGTTATATCAGTTGTATCTAGTCCTGGGGACCATTCAGGCTTGTTTGCATTATGTGTTCCTCACGGGTTTGCCCCAAAAAATGATGGTGATTGAGAAGTGCATTCTGGCTACTAGGTACGACATATATATATATATATATATATATATATATATATATATATATATATATATATATATATGTTGTACCTAATAGCCAGAACTCACTTCTTGGCCTACTATGCAGGGCTCTCATCACAGTAGGCCAAGTTTGCAGGGCTCTTGAATGTTAAGCCTAGTGGGCGATGGTGTCTATCTATTAAGCCTATTAAGCGTTATATATATATGTATATATATATATATATATATATATATAATATATATATATATATATATATATATATATATATTATATATATATATATATATATGTCGTACCTAGTAGCCAGAACGCACTTGTCAGCCTACTATGCAAGGCCCGATTTGCCTAATAGGCCAAGTTTTCATGAATTAATTGTTTTTCGACTACCTAACCTACCTAACCTAACCTAACCTAACTTTTTCGGCTACCTAACCTAACCTAACTTTAAAGATAGGTTAGGTTAGGTTAGGTAGGGTTGGTTAGGTTCGGTCATATATCTACGTTAATTTTAACTCCAATAAAAAAAATGACCTCATACATAATGAAATGGGTAGCTTTATCATTTCATAAGAAAAAAATTAGAGAAAATATATTAATTCAGGAAAACTTGGCTTATTAGGCAAATCGGGCCTTGCATTGTAGGCCAAAAAGTGAGTTCTGGCTACTAGGTAGCCAGAACTCATTTTTATATATATATATATATATATATATATATAGAACTATATATATATATATATATATATATATATATATATATATATATATATATATATATATATATATATATATATATATATATATATATATAAATATACCCGCGCTTCTTTGAATTTCTTCACTTTGACATTCAGAGCCCTGGGCAGAAATCACATTGCATCAACATCTATCTCTGACCATAGCAATTGCTTTGTTTTAATTAGACAGTCGGATTCCCCTGGTCCGTGCCAGTTCTGAGTTGATCGCTGCGCGCCAGCCGAAGTGGGTTTGGAGTGAACCGGGACGACGCCTTGCACATATGAACTTCTCAGCCTACTATGCAATACCCGATTTGCCTAATAAGCCAGGTTTTCATGAATTAATGTTTTCTCGACTACCTAACCTACCTAACCTAACCTAACCTAACCTAACTTTTTTGGCAACCAATCCTAACATACCCTAACCTAAAGAGATAGGATAGGTTAGGTAGGGTTGACTAGGTTTGGTATTATTTCAATTTTGATGGTTATTTCAATTACCATCGTTGAATAAAAAGAAACATAAGAAATATTGAGAAAATTTGGGTTAGAATTATTTATCTCACTTTTTTGGTATATTTAACAACATATATATAACTGACTTTTCGTGAAAACTTTTTTTTAATTAACATAAGTTATGGTTTATATTTTAGATTTTCTAACTATTATATATTAAAATACTGAATTAACTACAACTTTTGTTCGACATATAATTATGGAATGTTTATGAAACATATATAATTATTTAAATGAAATGGTGAATGACATCATGTGTTGCAAGTATCGACTTGTTATTGGTGGGTGTGGGGCTACATTCCCACCCACGGCCATTATTGGGTGTTTCAATATTTTCGTGCGGTTTTTGGCGCACACCGCACCAGGCCACTATAGCCTTGTACTGTTCACACAGAGCAGACGGAGGTGCATAAACGCTTCTCCAAAGTTAATTTGCCAACGTACTCGCTGGAGATGCTGGAGTAGGGACCGAAGGCAATGTTAACTGTGTGTGTGGAAGGGAACATTGGGAGTGGCAAGTCGACGCTGCTAGAGTACTTCTCCAAGTTTGATGATGTTGAGGTACTACAGGAACCCATCGAAAAATGGCGGGATGTTAGAGGCTGTAACCTCCTGGTGAGTTGGTTTTGCCAGTTCATTCCCTAATTCTTGTTATTTTAGACTCCAAGACTTTTCAAAATACTGCTTCTTAATAAGGGGCATAACTAGTAACTTATAATGATGTTCAAAAGAGAACATGATTAACACCTTCAAAGGATTACTGATCAATCTGGTTGTGATTCATACATTGAGGCTGTGAAGACATTGATCCCCAGAACCAACAAAAGGTAAGGCAACCCTAAGACTTGTATGAGTGACTAATATTTAAGAATGAAATTTGGCTGATTGTGCTCAAATTAATTTTTGATCACACATCTATTTAAAATCAAATTTGCCCTCTGTAGGACTTGATGTACAAGGACCCTCGTCGATGGGCTCACACATTCCAAGCCTACGTGCAGTTGACCATGCTAGAGCTTCATCTGCAGTCCACATCATCGCCTGTTAAGCTTATAGAAAGGTCTCTGTACAGTACCAGGTTAGTGTTGGAGAAATATTTGTAATAGTACATGTATTTTATTTATATTTTTTAAGTTGAATAGGGTCTGCACTGACTTACACTTTACTTTTTAATTCCTGACCAGGAATGTAATAATATTAAGCGATAAAGTATGTACTATTGGTGTCATTCGAGTTTTAATAACTTACGGTGTTCAAAAGAGCATATTTTCTCTGTTAACTAGGAAAAGATAAAATAACTGGTTTTGATCCAAGTGTGCATGAATAGCCATTGATAACCATGGCATTTAATCAATATTTTGCCTGTCCAGGTATTGTTTTGTTGAGAATCTGTACAAGAGTGAAAAAATGTCCGATGCTGAGCACAGTGTATACTGTGAGTGGTACAACATGATCACATAGCACCTTAGTGTTAACATTGATCTCATTGGTAAGTAACATTTCCGGTTTATATAAAGTTAGTATAACCAGCTTTGAATATGGTTAGATATTTATCAAATTTAGCTCTAGGAAATTTCGAGAAGTTAATTAGGTGTTCTCAAAGGAATAGCATACAAAATAGAATAGTTTTAGTTATATTCTCCTCAGTCCCACCTATATATCCATCTGAAACAATGATGTCTAATGGCACCACATTGTGCATTTCATTTGTTCCATGTTGGCACTACAATACAATAATTCTTTCTCATGCCTCTATAGATCTTGAGGGTATACTGTATTGGATGTGAGGTTTATTGAGTTTCCTCATAATTCATGTCAGCTTGGCATTTTATCTGATGGCATATCTCTGAAAATTCTTCTACTTTGTTTTGCATCAGGATATGGGCGGCATATTGCAAGTTAGCAAACGAAAGAATATCATTTTAGAATAAACTGGGGCTTACAAGCCCATACACACGTCCAATGTGATACCATTATTTAAGTATGCAGCTCCAAAGCATGGAGCCCAAACATCGGTAAACACAAATCTTAACATTGATGTTTTCAGTATACCTAAGAACCAACCCAAAAAAACTCGACGGACTTATTAAAGATCGTGCACGTCCTGAGGAGCAGGCAATTCCCCTCAGTACCTGG
>WNGS01024382.1:0-11562 GCA_020271785.1 Procambarus virginalis | reverse complement strand
AATGGTCGAGCGAGCGTTCAGTCGGTATGGCATTAGCTCCGTCCCCGATACAGGGGCTACGAATGCGTGACAGTTTACCACACTCATAATAAAGAAGTAGGTGTGACTGGGCCTGCCAATGTAGATGGGAGCCATTTAGCTAAAGTTCTGAGAGAAGTACCGAGATTACACTTCTCAACCCTGGGTAACCCCTAAATATTCAGGAGGGTTCTCTTAAGTTAATCTCAACTGCACTCAAGCATCAGAAGTGTGTACTAGACCCGGTGATAACCAGTGACCAGTATGCAACTATCACAACATTAAACATAGATCTCCTACACCACCTGCACAACCAAGGGGGAATGTAATGTAAGCCAACTGGAATATATACCAGGACGAACTTGAAAAATGACATGCTACTTACTCGCCACCCAAGGATTCGAACATAGACCTATCTCCAGTAAGCCATTACTGCTGCTGAAACGTCTATTCCAGTCATCATCTTAGGAAATACAAAAAGAAAGAACAAATGTTTCTAAAGTAAAACAGTGTAAGAACAAAACCACAGTCAACATCATCAGAAAACAACTCTAGAGAAACCGCACACCAGAAGGAAGAACTCTGCTAAGAGCTGTGATATCTGAAGCAAGACGAGTTTCTAGAGGTAAAGGAGAGATGGTTTGAGTGGTGTCTTTCTAAATGAACATAGTTATCCTGGAAAGATAAGGGGATAGAATAAAACGTTAGGTCGACCATCTTGACAACATGCATGTGTTTAACCCTTGCAGGAGGCTGAGTGACTTGCTGTCCAGTTTGCAGGAGAGCTTCATATCAGCTTCCTGCAATGGTCAGAATTCTGCCAGGGAAAAACAGGATAGGTTGTCGGCCAATCGCGAGAGTATAGCTACAAATGAAACGAGAACTACTGAGTCAATACTAGTGGCAATAACACTGCACCAGGTGCTGATAACATTACATAATCAGTGATTGCACATGAAGGCCCTGACAGTTGGGTGGACAACGCTCGGGATTCGATGTCCTGAGGTTCTCAGTTCGATCCACGGTTGAAGCGGAAGCAAATGAAGCAGTTTTTCACCCTGATGCGCCTGTTCACCTAGCAGTAAATAGGTACCTGGGAGTTGCAACTGCTACGGGGTGCTTCCTGGGGGTGTGTAACAAAAAAGAAGCCTGGTCGAAGACCGGGCCGCGGGACCCTAAGCCCCAAAATCATCGCTAGGTAACCTCAAGATAAGATGCTGGTCCTGCTGGAGAACAGGGGATATTGGACGATATCAATGCATCTTGGGAGCTAGGCAATCTACCGACCTCTTGGAAGAAAGTAGACAGCATTCCGATTAGTAAACCAAAATACCCTGGCAAATGCAGACCAGTTTTTTTTTTTTTTTTTTTTACCACAGACGTGGCCACACATTTACAATGCTACCAGCATATATACATTTTCTTCTGTCCTCCGTGGACAGGGTTAGAGATGTGTTAAACATATATTTCAAGGGTTTATTGAACAATCAACCACTGAAGGTGAGTCGGTGCTTTTAAAATGCTAAGCTAACCTACATACGTAAATACATAGATACACAGATTTACGTATGCCTTACATAAAGTGTTCGATGTGTCTTCTACACAGTGTCATTAATGTACATTTACAAAGGTGAAATGTAATTCTGATCAGCTTCCATATATACTTTATACCAATACATATACATACACACACATATACATATATACACACATGCATTCACAGACATTTATCTCATTTACTCTGACAGGGTGAGATAGCTGATAAAGAAACTAGTGTGCAATTAAGCACTTAATCACTGAAGGTGATTAAGGTGCTTTTACAAGCTCAGGTTATATAGTTACATCATATACATTGTATAATTAATCTATTACGTGGTCAATCTTGGATACAAGTCCAATATATCAAGTGTTCCAGTACTCATATAGTAATTACAGAGTTCAGCATACCTTAGCCCAGGAGGGCGAAAGTCCGCCAGTATGGGACATTCTACAATATAATGTTCAAGAGAGTGCATGTTTTCTCTTTCACAAAGTTGACACATAGTGTACTCGACATTTGGGTTTTGAGAAAGCTGCCAGATACGTCTGTATCCCAGGCGTATTCTGGCCACTATAACATCACATTGCCGGGTTCTTGTTCTATTAGTCCCATATGTGAATGTTTCCTCACGATATCTATCATAATATTTAATGCTACAACTTTCAGGTCTTTGTGAATTTGTTAGGTCGATGAGATCTTCATTAGATATTTGTTTAAGTATTCTCTTTGTCACTGCTAATGAAATACCCATATCAATTTCTACCACTGGTTTTCTACAGGCTGTCTTTGCAAGCATATCAACAGTGTCATGCCTTGAGATGCCAACATGTGATGGTATCCATAGGAATTTAATTTCAAATCTGTTTTCTTTAGCAGCTAAAACATTCATTCGAATATCACTGACTATTTTCTGGGTGTCACTAATATGTGCGTCCAGTTTCATTAAAATCATGTATTAGTAAAATTGCATAACTGGTTGTCTTAGAGGCTACTGTGAAAGACTGGAGACCTGCATAAGAATAAATTTGGTTTTACTAGAGGAGTAGGTACTGCAAACTGCATAGCAACATTACTAGGAACTCCACAAAGAGTCATCCTCAGTCCTATTCTTTTTAACATCATGGAAAACCTCGGTATTTGCAGGAGTTAAATTGCTAAGCTATGCCGATGATATTGCAGTAGTCGTCATAGGTCCTTCTATTTTGAATTGAGCACAAGTGGCACTAGTTAAAGTAATATCTGAACTCGGCATTTTAGAACTTAACATATCTGCACATAAATCTAAGGCAATGAGATTAGGTGACTGCACTCCAGACAGGTTAAAAGATGCAAAAGCCCCAGGTGGGGATGGTTTCCAATCCAAAGTCTTCAAGGAACTGCCAGAAGAACCATGCCTACCGCTGAAACTACTTTTCATAAAATCTCTGGACCAACAGATAGTCCCCCTAGATTGGAAATATGCAAATGTCACCACCAATTTAAAAAAAAAAGGCAGAAAGAGCTCGGTAGAAAACTACCAGCCGATCAGCTTGGCATCGCATCCGCAAGCATGTGGAGAAAATCCTTAGGGAGAGAATCATTCACCATCTGGAAGTGAAAAATATTGTACAATCGACACATGGATTTGTTAAAAGCTGATCCTGCCTTACAAATTTGCTCTCTTGTTTGGAAACGGTAACCAACTACTCAAAGGCGTTCCAATGGATATAATATACATGGATTTTGCTAAAGCTTTTGATAAGGTATCATATGAAAGACTGGCAATGAAATTGCAGGCCCGTCGAATAAATATTAAAATATTAGAATGAAACAAAAACAATGAAAAAGGGTCATGCTAAAGGGAAACGAAACTGAATGGAGAAATGTGGTAAGGTGCCACAAGGGTCCCAAACCTACCACAAGGGTAGGTTTGGGACCTACCCTTTTTGTCATAAACATCAAGGACATGGATGAGAATATTACAAACCCCATCAAATTTACAGACGACACAAAGATTTATGAATAAGTGGGAAATAATAATAATGAACGCATTTCCAGCTTAGAGATAGCTACATGAACTCCACAAATGGCCGGAAGACTGGCAATTACTTTTTAATATCGACAAATGCAAGACCATGCATGTGGGGCATAACAAACTACGCCACGACTACCAAATTAATAACATTATATTACAGCAAATTGATGAAGAAAAGGAACTTGTAGTCCAGATCCACACAGCATTAAAAGTGGCACAACAGGTGGGTGCAGCAGTCAGAAATCTAACGAAACTTTTGGGATAATAAAGCGTACTTTTGACTATAAGAAAAAGAAGGTAATGTTTCAACTGTGTAAATCTCTGGTGCGCCCCATTTGGATTACTGAGCCCTAGCATGGACACCTCATTTTCAGAAGGACATAGCTGCTCAGGGGAATGTGTAACACTGGTCAACAGTCGTCATTCCAGAGCAAAGTCATTGTTACGAACTCATCCGTAACCGGCTTCTTTGAATCTCTGATCATTAGCAAGTCCAGAGATCCTTAACCTCGGTGGAAAAGCAGTGGACGAAAATATTAACCCTAAGACTTAATATTTATTAAGTCTTAGACTTAATATAATACTTACCAACTGGGTACCAAGTCATGTAAGAATACTAGGAAATGATTTTGCAGAGGAAGCTGCAAACCAAGAAACCAAACTAAAATCAGTTGTAATAAGGGTAAAGGTACTTGCTTTCATGCTGACCAAGATAATGACTAGACCAAGGATCAGTTCACTTGAAGATGTTATCAATGGAGCACTAACAAGGGACAGAACAGCCTTCCAACAGCAACATTTGAGATTGAAATAAGTTTATTGAGGTAAAATACATACGAAGGGATGAGGTAGCTCAAGCTATTCTCATGGTATCAGACGTGCACACAAATACGTTTATGACCTAGGTATACTGTATAAACAATTTGCAAGAAACATGCAGATAATTCAACAAAAGATTACAGTCTTGGTGCAAAATTCTTATATCTCTCAAGAATATCATCAACCTTTCCGTTGTGATACATCCAGGCTATTTGCTCAGGAACAGTCCTTATCTCAGTGTTTCTATATACATTAATCAACGGACAATCAAGAACATAATGGGCAAGGGTGTGATACCTTAACATACCACATAGGTGATCATGATAAACGAAGTGTAAACTATCCCATATTCCCAGTAATATTTGTACCCAAGCCTGAGCCGCATGTGCACACAGTCACTCCAAGCATTTCTCTTTTTACCATAAGTGAAATGGGTGTTTTACCTCGCATGTGTAGTGTTGCATGGTTTGACTTCTCTCATACATTATACCTCTCCTCTCCACTTCTGCCTGTGCCTAAATATTTCTGATTTTTTCTTATTTGTCTCATTGTGAATTCACATTCGATGTCAATTTGTAGTTTCGATGTGGCACGTTTGGCCAAGTCATCCGCTACCTCGTTGAGCACTATTCCAACATGAGATGGAATCCACATGAATTTCACACTATGACCTTTCAGCTGTATCTCAGTTAAACTTTTCTTACAATCTTCAACTATGGACATGAAGACTGGGTTTCGACTGTTTAAGGAATCAAATGCTCCTCGGGTATCGACAAATACAAAAACAATCTGTCGTCACGACGTACTTCCTCCAAACATGCCAGAATGGCCTGCAGTTCAGCTTGTGTGGATGATATATAATTACTAAGTCGGAGTTCAATTTTTCTGTCCACAACAGTAACAGGTGGACCCATTGTGCAATAAACACTATCAATACAATAGAGGTCACAAATTAAATCTCAGAGTGGGTTGTCGACGAAATACGAGCAGACTTCTTCATGCAAGCCCCTTGGTAGTCAATCTGTGTTACGGCCTCACTTAACCTTAGTTTAGTTCATTTATTATGCACCCCATACCCATCTTGTGGGCGGTAGTGGAAAGGGTTACAGAGGCACATAATGGGCTCAGGGACTGAATCCCACAATTCATTTAGCTAAGCAAGTTACAATCTTGATGAGCTAGTTACAAAATTCAATATAAGTCGTCACATCAACAATGGGTTCGAGATCGACCTCAAGTACAGGTTCTAAATTAAGCAACTGACATATGTGGAGAGCTAGTGTCAAAATTTATATGTTTGTCCTGCACACCGCCCCCCATCCAGTGGACAGCGGTGGATAGGTTACAATCACTCAGTTACTACCTACAGTTAGCAAACTGGGGATATTTGGCTAAAATTTCTGGTAGCAGATCATTTTGAATGAAATATTTACACATCGCTGGAACATTGGTTATAGAATTGTCTCTAAATTCACGTATCTTTTCGCACTCCATCACATAGTGACGGAGGGTGTGCGAATAATTTTGTTGACACAGTTTACATTTTGTCAGGTCTACATCGGCAGATAATGAGAATTCCCAGAGATATTTGTAACCGAGTCTAAGCCGAGCAGCAGTAACATCTAGGCAAAGTGAAATTGACACCAGTAATTCCATCTATCATCATACTATCATGCAAGAGGAGCCACACATCTATGGATCATCCAATAAAATCAGCAGACTTCACTTAACCTGCAACCAGGTTTTGTTAATTTTGTTTTCTATGTGGCATTGGTCTTACCAGATCCAACCCAGATTCATTGACAAGTTAATAAGAACCGAGTAGTAAGTCAATCCAATGAGAATGGGATAACCAACACTAAACAGAACCATCCCAATAAGAACCAATAAATAAATGTATTGACTATATAAACTTGTTACATATTTACAGCAAAGATAACACTGTAGGTGTCACTTTCTCACAGGACACAACAAAAGAACTTGTGGGATCTTCTATCCCTGCGAGTCCACTTCTATCTTCTATCACGCAACACTTAAGGTTCCTTCGCTAAGCCTTTCTTCTAAGATACTCATGCTGGCAAGTCCACCTTCCTCAGCAATTACGGGCCATTCGTTCTCAGTATCACCAGTGTCAAAACACTTCGAATCTCCAGCAACACAGTGGCTCGTCTCTAGCAACACGCTGGCTGGCTTCTCCTAAAGACTTCACTTCTACCAAGCCTTAACTTAAAGGACAGATGCTTTTTCCATCTCGTAACACAACAGGGCCACCCGGAATACGTCGGTCCAATCATCCATAGCGCCGCTGGCCTTGGTGACAATTCACTTTCCCACTGACTGGGTCCTACTTGTTCCTACTAAAACAAGTCTTGTATTCAGGACTACCCTTGCTGGTGACGAAGTGAACTGACTCAGGTTAACTATGGTCCCCCCCCCCCACATCACTTCTGTGGAATAAAAATAATATAGTAAGAAGGAAACTATACAGGTGTCTGTAGGATCATAGCCTTCCACCTGGGAACATAATATGGGGTCAGGTGCGTTTAACAGACGGCGTTGGCATCGTTCAATCTGCCAGCAGACATTAAGACTATTACTCTTAAACGAAAAAAAATCTAACTAATCCTCATTAGTTAAGTTCCATTACACAAATGACTATAGAAGCAAACTTATCTGACCACTTCAGACGAATCGGTAGACCAGCAGGGACAAGAATCCGGAGCTGCAGTTAAGTGTGCCTCCATTATAATATTTCTCTATGAGCATACACGAAGGTTATCATAGTACGACCTAGGGAACACCACGTTCTCTATGGAAGTTCTTATGGCGTAGAGAGTGGTAAAACAGCACAGACTTGTATAAAAGTGTACCCTTGGCCATCCGATCAGTATCAGTGCCTGAATGGTGGCAACAAGTAACGTAGTGGCTAGAGAGAGGTAAAGCCACACAGACCTTCATGGGAGAGTACCCTGGGCCGACAGTTCAGTAGCAGATCTATGGGAGTAGCAACATTATGGCAACGAACAGTATAGAATACACCCACTGAACTGCATCGCTGGGGTGCAGGTATAATAACCCAGCTGGCGACCTTGTTAAGAAGAAGATAGAGAAGACAGGCGGGAAAAGAGGTCCTGCAACCTTTTTGTCCGGCAGGCAAGACTCGGGGAGGTTATTGTTATAACGTAAGCCTGAGTCTTCCTTTACTCCTCCACGGGTCTAGACTGGAACTGTTAATAGCAGTTTCCCCGTGGTTGACTGAAGGGCTTCCAGGGTGAAACTGTGGCACCCCCATCAGTGGTGGAAGCAAAGACCTGTGGAGGAGGTCATTGCTGGTCCTCTCCTGTGGGACCAAGTAGACTCCGGTGAATCCCGGGAGTCGGAGGGGCTGAGTGTTCGGCCTTTGAGCCCTTAGCTGCCGAGTGCTAGCGGAGCCCCGGCCCACCCCCCGTGACAGTTCTTATGTTTGTATTCTTATTGCCGATTTGTTCATGCTCTATCAAAATAATTCCATAATTACGAGATTCATACATACTGGAATAATACACAGACGCGGCTTTAAAAACGTATCGCATAACACCACCATTCACTTAAAAGAATATTAATAATTGAATATTATGTCCACTTGACCTTCACTATGCTTGAAAATATTTAGTTTAATATTTTAAACATTTTCAGTAGATAGTACTGTTGTTGTCAGTCTTCGAACATTATCAACAGCATCTTCATCATTAATACATGACTAGTAAAATCTCTGAGTTCTTTTGCTGATGTTTAATGCACTATGATACGAAACATCTGAATTGATGTTAATAAAACCAATGTTGACCTCAGTGATTTAAAACCTACATCACTTGTATACCTATCATACCTGCAATGTGTTCCTGTATTGTAACCCGAGCTTCCTCGCACACCAGTAGCGCCCTCGCACATACCTGTAGCGCCCTCGCACATACCTGTAGCGCCCTCGCACATACCTGTATACATATCATACCTGCAATGTGCTCATGTATTGTATCTTGAGCTTCCCCACGTGTTGCGACAAGTGGTTTTAACAGCAGTGACCATGTGGAGGGGACGGTGGACATTACCTGTAGCTCCTTCACACACACCTGAAGTGCCCTTGCACACACCTGCAGCTCCAACACACCTGCAATAGAAAAACCCTTTTAAATATGTTTCGAGCAAATTTACTAGTGCATACAACTTTAAAATGTATATATAAATCTATACAAGTACATATGTGTAAGGGACATTTGCAAACATTCAGGAAATATAAAAGGATTAGAATGCAGTTATAACTGTAGCGAGTTAATCTTATACTCGCTCCATTATCTCACTCTTAATAGCATAACCAATTAGCACTAATTACAGAAGATACAGTCCTTTCCCCAATTACATGTAATACTCTTCTCATCTTGTTGGAGGGAGCTGAGGTGTAGTCACCATATAAGCAAGCGATATGAGGAATAGCGACACGGGAGACATCTCCCGTCACGCAGGGTGCAGCCGCACCTCCACAGATCTCCAGTATCATCTATTGATACTGGTAATGGCTCAAAAGGGCCACCACTTACGGGCCATTCGTGCCCGTGCCACCTCTTGGGTGGCTTAATCTCCATCAATCAATCGGAATAGCGAACAGTACAATTTCCACTATTAACAATGTAGTGCTAGGCGTTGTCATGTTCACAGAAAATGGTACCATCCGTTTTCTATGTGCGGCGGCTGGACGCTACTAGAGAAGGTAAACAACAGCATACAGGACGCTACCAGCTTGGGAGCTACTCTATCATGTAGTTATTTAAGTATTAAAGTCAGTAACCAGGAATGACTTTACATCAACCATACAACCAAGACTATCTCAGCTATACACAGACACCACACTGGCGACGAGGATGAACTTGGAACGCAGGTATTTTGGTCAACAAAACACAAGGGAGAAGCATGCTGCCTCACGCGCCCGGAGGAGGAAAGAGAAGCTGTGAGCACCATACCCCATGCTGTGTGCTGACCGTTGCTGTGTGCTGACCGTTGCTGTGTGCTGACCGTTGCTGTGTGCTGGCCGTTGCTGTGTGCTGGCCAATGCTGTGTGCTACCCAAGCTGTGCTGAGTGTTGCTGTGAGAGGAATCTGCCGACGCTGTGTACGAAACGACGCTTTGATGCAGTGTACAAAACCCGATGTTTTGGTTACGAAACGACGCTCCGTGCTACAAAATTCTTCAAGCTGTGAACCAACTGCTGCCTACTGCTGCCAACTGCTGCCTACTGCTGTATCAACTGCTGCCAATTGCTGTACCAACTGCTAACAACTGCTGTGTTGCTGTGAGTACGAACAACACATGTACACAAGGGCTAGGTAAGAAGTCAGTTGCTGCTGTGTTGTGCACTGTTGTGAACTTTTGCATTAAAATGCTTGTGTGCTTTGCAAAATTAAAGTAATTACAGTGAATTCTTAAATAACATATACAGTGCAGTAAGTGTTATATATTCTGAGGAACATTCTAAGTGATAAGTTTAAATTTATTCAGTAAAAAATGGCAAATATACCTCAGTTTCCTGCATTTGATCCTGACTGTGACCAGACAAACCTGTCACAGAGGTGGGTCAAATGGCTTAAAAGGTTTGAAAATTTGTTGATAGTTTCTGACATCAAAAGTGCTGAAAGAAAGCGTGCCTTTCTGCTTCATTATGCAGGTGATAGAGTTTGTGATATCTTTGATACACTGAAAGATACTGGTGGTGCTAAAGATTATGACACTGCCAAGGCCAAATTAACTGAGCATTTCAAACCAAGGCAAAATACTGCTATGGAAATTATGCATTTCAGGAGAGCAAAACAACTCTCTAATGAAACTGTTGATCAATACCATACACGTCTGCAGGGTTTAGCAGCCCATTGTGAGTTTGCTGATGTTGACAAAGAAATCAAACAGCAAATAATTGAAACATGCACATCTACACGTCTTCGTCGAAGAGCTCTAGAACTTGTTGATGATGAAAGTTCTCTTAACAAGATACTGGATATGGCTCGTCGAATGGAAGATGCTGCACGTGATGCTCGTGTCATGGAGTGCAGTGCCAACAACGGTTCTGCCACTGTTACTAACAGTCATGAAGTATCTAAGGTTCAGGGAGGACACCATGATCATAGAAGATATCATGCCAAACCTAACATTAAATTGAGCCGAGAAACACATCACAACTGGAGTCATGGAACAAGACTCAAGCAGTCACAACGACTCACATCAGAGGTTGTCAATAATAAATGTTACAATTGTGGAGGAGACTACCCACACCAAGATAATGTTTGTCCAGCTCAAGGTAAGAAGTGCTATGAGTGTAGAAAACTAAATCATTTTGGTGCTATGTGTCGTTCCGCACTAAAGAAACCACAATCAATAAATAAAAGCAATGTACGAGGATCAAGTCATAGGAGTCGAGGTGGCAAACACAATATTGCACCTCAAATCAAGAATGTTAATAATATACAAGACAACATTTCATTACAACCAGTCTCAGATGACAGTGAATGTGATTATATTTATGGAGTGCAATCAATCACAAAATGGAATGATCTTCCAAACAATCCAGAGACTATAGTATACATTGCTGGCATTTGTCTCAAAATTCTCATTGACACTGGATCAAACATTGACACCATTGCTGAGTGCCACTATGAAAAATTTAAAAAACAATTCCCAAAGCTTGAAAACTATAATGGCAAAGCCACTGCCTATGCTTCAAAGGTAGCCTTACCAGTGATTGGAACTTTCACTGCAGAGATTAAGTCAAAGAATGCAATGCTCATTACTACATTCCATGTTGTTAGGAATGCAAAGGAGTCTCTACTCAGTTACAAGACTTCAACCAAATTGGGGCTACTTCAGCTTTCTAATGCTGTAGCAGTGGAATCTGCAAACAATGTTGATGCTATTGTTGCTGAATTTCTGATCGGTTTAAATCCATAGGTTGTTATACTGATAGCAAGGTACATCTGCATATCAACCCAGATGTAATTCCAGTTGCCCAACCACATCGCCGACAACCATTCCATACTCGCAAGAAAGTCGATGCCGAACTGGATAGGCTGATAGAACTAGATATCATTGAACCGGTAACAGGCCCAACACCATGGGTAAGCCCAATTGTCACTCCACCAAAGCCGAAGAT
>WNGS01024366.1:0-12679 GCA_020271785.1 Procambarus virginalis | reverse complement strand
ACCACCTCCTCCTCTCCCTTCTCTCCGCTTCCCTCACTACATAGTAGCCCTGTGGAAACACTGCATTGTTATGAATTTTCATTAGCTTTGTTTCTGTGAGTGCTATTATGTCTGGGTTTGCTTCTAGTGCCCACTCTCCAAGTTCACTAGTTTATTGTAATCCCATCTATGTTAGTGTACATCGCCTTGAAGCTCACTTTCTTCTGTTCATTTACATATCCCCTTTCTTGGCGAGTATTCAACTGGTGTGGGAAGCTGTTCCGTGGGTGAGAGGATCTGGGAGGTGGTTTGCAGGTCGCAGAGGTTTTTGGGGGTGGGGGTGGGGGTTTAAGGTGAAGGGGGAACGGTAGGGTGTGGGTTAAGGAGATAGAGGGGGACATGGAGAGGATACTGGGTGAGTGGGGAGGAGGAATAGGGAGGGTATGGTGATGAAGGGGAGAAAGGGGGGACTGGGGGGGGAAATGTGGGAGGGGGGGACATGATGGGAATGGGGATGGGTTGTCGGGGTCAGAATGGGGTTGGGGGGGGAGGAAGGGTTGGGGTGGGGGCAGGTAGGGTGAGGAGAAGGAGGGTTTCTATGCAGAGGGGGTTTGGTGGTGTGGCCCCCCCTCTGGTGTTGCTGGGATGCTGTGTTTGGGTTCCCCTCTTGTCTCATGGGACTGCTGTGTTGGGGGGCTGTGAGTTCCTGGTTCTCACTCTCTCCCTGCGCTTCCTCCTTGCCATCGCTGCCCTGGCTCTCTCCTCCTTCGTCCTGTCCCTCTGCAGGATACTTGTTTGTATCCCTCCACATGTTGGAGACTACTCTTCTTTTCTAGAATATCCTCCTTTGTGGTTTCGTTTGCAAACACCACTTTTATAAGTCGGTTTCTGTCCCTGTTGTACCAATGTGTGTGTGTTGTGTGTGTTGTGTGTGTGTGTGTGTGGTGTGTGTGTGTGTGTGTGTGTGTGTGTGTGTAATTACCTAAGTGTAGTTACAGGATGAGAGCTTACGCTCGTGGTGTCCCGTCTCCCAGCACTCTTTGTCATATAACGCCTTATGAAAACTACTGACGTGTCTTGGCCTCCACCACCTTCTCCCCCAACTTGGTTCCAACCGTCTACCACTCTGTTTTGCAAAAGTGAATTTCTTATATTTCTTCGGCATCTGTGGTTTAGCCAGTTTATATCTATGACCTCTGTTCTTGAAGTTCCAGGTCTCAGGAAATCTTTTCTGTCGATTTATCAATTCCTGTTACTATTTTGTATGTAGTGATCATATCACCTCTTTTCTTCTGTCTTCTAGTTTTGGCATATTTAATGCTTCTAACCTTTCCGCGTAGCTCTTGCCCTTCAGTTCTGGGAGCCACTTAGTAGCATGTCTTTGCACCTTTTCCAGTTTGTTGATGTGCTTCTTAAGATATGGGCACCAAACAACAGCTGCATATTCTAGCTTTGGCCTAACAAAAGTCATGAACAATTTCTTTAGTATATCCCCATCCATGTATTTACAAGCAATTCTGAAGTTAGAAAGCATAGCATAGGCTCCTTGCACAATATTCTTTATGTGGTCTTCAGGTGATAGTTTTCTATCTAGAACCACCCCTAGATCTCTTTCTTTATCAGAGTTCTTTAAAGATTTCTCACATAATATATAGGTTGTGTGGGGTCTATGTTTCTCCTATTCCACATTCCATAACATGACATTTATTAACATTAAATTCCATTTGCCAAGTGGTGCTCCATATACTTATTTTATCCAGGTCTTGCTTGAAGGGCATGACAATGCATCTAAATTTCTGATCCTTCCTATTATCTTAGGCATCATCAGCAAACATGTTTCATATAATCTGTATACCAACCTGGTAGATCATTTATGTAGACAATATATATCACTGGTGCAAGAACTGACCCTGTGGTACTCCACTTGGGACTTTCTCCAGTCCGATACATTGCCTCTGACACAGCCCTCAGTTTTTTCTATCAGTCAGAAAGTTTGTCATCCATGTTAGAAGCGTACTCGTCACTCCTCCAATATTTTCCAGTTTCAGAACAACCTCTTATGTGGAACTCTGTCGAAAGCCTTTTTAGGTCCAGATAGATGCAGTCAGCCCAACCAGCTCTTTCCTGTGATATCTCTGTTGCTCGATCATAAAAACTGAGTAACTTCGATACCCAGGATCTTCCAGTTCGAAAACAATACTGTCTGTCTGATATTATATCATTTCTCTCCAGGTGCGCTCCCCATTTAGTTTTAATTATTTTTTTCCAATAGTTTGACTAGTACACTAGTCAATGATACACGTCTATACCGTCTAAATAATTAAGGGGTCTTCCTGCTTCCACTCTTGTAAATTGGAACTATATTAGCCGTTTTCCACACATCAGCTACAACTCCTGTAAACAGGCGATCCACTGAAAGAGTCAGTTGAACGTGTAGATTACCTAGTGTGAATATACCTAGAGTGTAGTTACAGGATGGGAGAGCATAATCGCTCGGGGTGTCTCGTCTTCCCAGCCTCTTTGTCATATAACAGCCTTTGAAACTACTGACTGTCTTGGCCTCCACCACCTTGGTCTCGCTGCCAATTTGTTCCAACCGTCTACCAACCTGTTTGCGAAAGTGAATTTCTTATATTTTTCTTCGGCATCTGTGTTTAGCCAGTCTTATATTCTATGACCTCTGTTCTTGAAGTTCCAGGTCTCAGGAATCTTTCCTATCGATTTCATCAATTCCCGGTACTATTTTGTATGTAGTTGACTTCATATCACCTCTTTTTCTTCTGTCTTCTAGTGTTTGGCATATTTAATGCTTCTATAACCCTTTCCTTCGTCAGCTCTTACCGCTTCAGGTTACTGGGAGCCACTTAGTTGCACGTCTTTGTACCTAATCCAGTTTGTTGATGTGCTTCTCAGGATATGGGCACCAAATCACACAGCTGCATATTCTAGCTTTCGGCCTAACAAACGTCATGAACAATTTCTTTAGTCCCATCCATGTATTTAAAAAGCAATTTTGAAAATGTTCAGAACAAGCATAGAATAGGCTCCTTGCAAAATATTCTTTAATTGTGGGCTTCAGGTGATAGTTTTCTATCTAGAACCACCCCCTAGAGCTCTTTCTTTATCAGAGTTCTATCTTTAAAAATTTCTCACATAAGATATAGCGTTGTGTGGGGTCTATGTTCTTCCATTCCACATTCCATACATGACATTATTAACATTTAATTCCATTTGTCAAGTGGTTCTCCATATACTGATTTTATCCAGGTCTTCTTGAAGGGGCAATAACAATCATCTAAATTTCTTATCCTTCCTATTATCTTAAGGCATCATCAGCAAACATGGTCATATAATGCTGTATAACAACTGATAGATCATTTAATGTAGACAATGAACATGACGGGTGCAAGAACTGAACCCTGTGGTAACTCCACTTGTGACATTTCACAAGTCCGATTACATTGCCTCTGATCACAGCCTCATTTTTCTATCAGTCAGAAAGTTTTTCATCCATGTAGAAGTCGTAACCTGTCACTCCTGGGCGGGGGGGGGGGGGTTTTTTTATTTGGGGGGGGGGGGGGAGTGGCATATTTTCCAGTTTCCAGAACAACCTCTTATTGTGGAATCTCTGTCGAAAGCCTTTTTTAGTTCCAGATAGAAGCAGTCAACAACCATCTCTTTCCGGTCTATACTCTGTGTGCTCCTCGATCGATCATAAACAACCCTGATGAAAATTGATGTTGTGTGTGTTGGGTGTGCTTGTGGGGTGTTAGTGTGGGGGTGTGGTGTGGTGCGGGTCGTTGTTGTGTGTGGTGTGTGGTGTGTGTCGTAGTGTTGTGTGTGTGTGTGGGCTGGGTGTGTACGTACACACACAACACACACACACACAATGGGGCCCCGATTAAACGATTAGACTAAGCCCGTTCCCAGAGACGTGATCGTCATGTCCGAAATATCCGGGAAGTTCGAAGGCGAATTTTCCCATAAGTAATAAAGGGGGATTTGAATTAATCCGTCCCCCCCCCCCGCCAAATATTAACATAAAAATACATTTATACTGAATACAATGTTTGTGTCTAACTACAATACAGTACCTAAACTTCACTTACCTTTATGGAGGAATTTCGATGGCGTATGGAAAGCATGGTGATGAGGGGGGGAGGGAGAGAGTATCGTTACATGTGTTGGAAGGGGAAGTCCCCTGCCATGACACTCAGGCAGTTGAAATGGCTTTCATCGGGGTACTCCCGTCTCCTCCACGTTTTGTGCCTGAATACCAACTAGTGACCTGATGTGGCTGCATGCTTGTCTTGGGGGTCCTCACTACAAATTTGTCAAGGGAACAAGAAACCTTTGTTTTTCCCTTCTTTATTAACGGGTTAGTCCGGGGTAATGATGCCCAGGCACCAGTGGGTCCTTGAATAGGGTTTAAGGCAACGACATACTGCAGCTTTGATTGTGGGGAGTCTGTTTCAAAAGGTTGTGCAATTCTATCCCATATTGCGCACACATTTTCTGTAATTTTTTGAGTGATAGAAACTCCTCTACTGGCACATCGCTACCCTGAAGATTGTTCCTCAGCTTGCTCTTCTTGCTGCTCCTTTGATAGGGCTTGGAGTTCTTCGAGTGGCATTCGTTACGGGTTCCCATTCGTTGTGTTCTTCCACCAACTCTCCACTCAGCACCATCAAATCCAACCCAAATTGGGCCGCACCAGGAGATTCCAACAATTTCCTCAAAGAGGCACTTCAAGGTTCAGGCTCAAACCCCTCAAAGTCTATCTCTCTCAACATTCAGGCCACAATTATCTCCACCAGAGATCAGTGTTCTTTGACGTTACATTCTGGGCCAGGCTTGTGTCAAAGTTTTAAAGCACTATAAATATTAAAATGGTTTTTCCAGAAACTCTTTGAGGGTTGAGGTTTTGTGGCATCCGTCCACTGAGCGACATCACTCGGAAAAATGCCCTTTCATAAAGTTTCTTAAAATGGCATGATTTTCTGGTCCATAGGATGAAGTAGAGGGTGTCAGTTGTTGGGAGGGAAGGAACTTCATTGTAAAGAAACTTAAATTCCTCATCCAATGATGAGCTCCAGAGCCGAGGAGGCAGAGTTGTGAGGTGCAGGGGTCACTTCTGGTGGGGGACGGGGGGGTGGTGGAAAGCTGGTTGCGAAATATTGGGGGTTTATGGCAGGCCGCAAGGGAACCCACCATGATTCACCCACTTCGTAAAAAAAATTGCCTGTCACGGGGACCATACCTTAGGCCATTAGGCCATTCTACATCACCACACATTTTGTGTTTTCTGCACATTATTAGGGGTTTTTGGGAGGGAAAACCCTTGATTTCGGAATTGATACACGAACGCAAATGTGGAGTTGAGCATTTCAAATCCAACTTGAACGCACCAGCAACAAGAGTATAACCGTCATCTGTCTCATAGGTTTGTCTACAGGCAATGAATTCTCCTCCCCTGTTGGTAATGTAATGGTTTCTTTGGCAATCTTTTCCGAATAGCCATCCTGTCTCGTCACAATTAAACACTGTGTTGTGGTAGGTTTATCCCTCAACTACGTATGCACAAAATTTTTTTTTAACTTTCCACATTGAATCCTTTCAGCCGCTGGATTTTCCTGCAGCTGGCTGCCTCCCATGCTCGCATACACTATGATTACACATCTTTTTTAATGTCTCAAACCTCACCCTGGCTTGCCTTAAACCTCTTTCAGTGTCTGCATCACCGTCATTCGCAGGGGTTTCTTTAAAAAAGGCCGTTCAATGCACTTTTCCTTGCCTTTTCAAAAATGATGGTCCCCGAACGCTATCAACCCGCTAATTCCTTGTTGTTTATGCCAAATTAATAATAAATCTTTCAACAATCCTCAAGTGTTTTTGTTCAGTAGTGTTCGTGATTATCGATAAGCCTTTTGCCACTGAGCACTATGAATGCTCTTTATGGTTTAGCCAGTATGGTGGATTCGTTGACTAGCTTTGTCGTAACGCACTGGCCAGTTCACCACCCGCACACCGTTCTTCATATTTACACGTGATCTCTTGTTTCCTGCTCTATGGTCATCTATACATGGAGATCTCATATGTTGGCTCGTACCAGGTGACTTTCTTGGAGACTCATGGCGCAATAGATAAATAATTACTTTAATGTTGCAAAATGCAAAAAAATCACCAACAAATAGGGAATTTCTTATGTAGGCGGATTGTCACTAAAGCGGGTGCCTGTAGTAAACTGAGGCAGGCGTCCTGACCCTTTTTCGACCGGACGGACGGCGTAACGCCTCCATCGCAGCCCGAAACACGTGAACCAAACGAATATGAGTGCGAGCGATTTGTGCGACATGGACAATTTAGTCATCGTGAGTGTGCATTTTTTTTTTTTTTTTTGTGAAATTTATATACGGAGGTGGTTTTTTTTTTTATTTACATCTACAGTGTCAATCGCATGTCGAGGTGCCACTGTATATATTCTGATATATTACTATATATAAATATAATATATAATATATATAGTTATACTGATAATTATATAATATATAGATATATTATATATTATATAGTTACATAGGGGTAGCAGAGCACCACTTGGTTTCCGAACCCCTTTGGGGACGAGACCCCCGTCGGTTAACATGTAAGTTCTTATACGAGAAATAGAGGGGAAAAAAATAACTAAAATTTAAAAACAAAATTTTTCCGGAAAAATGTATGGAAAAAACTCTAGGGAAAAATCGACAGGTTCCATAGCGTAAAAACGCGACGTAGTTTTGTTTTACACCAATAAGTAAAGTCTGATCAGCTTTATAAACAGATATCCTTAATTTTTCCTAATGATTATTAAGCGTCTGGCAAACAACCTCTGGATGTTTCCTGTCAGACTGAGGAACATCCTGCCATCCAGCCTCCTGCCTGCCAGCCTCTGCTGGCACCCCCCCCATCCCACTGCCTGCTGCCGCCGCCTGCTGCCTGCATCCTGCCTGCCGCCTGCCTGCCAGCCGGCCTGCCAGCCCTGCCACCTGCCTGCAGCTGCCAGAAACATCCTGCCAAGCCTTGCCTGCCAATCTTTCCTGCCACCTTTCTGCAATCCTTCCTTCCAGCTTGCTGCCAGCTTGTCTGCCACTTGCCGTCCTAGCCTGCTGCCAGCTTGCCCTGCCAGCCGCCTGCAGCTTGCCTCCAGCCGCCCTGCCATCTTGCTGCCAGCTTGCCGGCCAGCCTTGCCTGCCAGCTGCTGCAGGAACATCCTGCCAACCTGCAGGCACATCCTGCCAGCCTGCATGCACATCCTGCCAAAAATATATGGTGATGTACTGTACATTTAAGAAACCAATCTGGGTCACAGGTCTGTCGAGTGTGGCTAGGCTTACGGGGTCAGCCGGTCCCTCCCTCTAACTACCCGACACACCTCCCCCACCACCCACCCCAAACCGCATCACACAAACACACACACAGACTCTCAAAGTCACGTAGTCACGGGTCACTGGAACCACCCATATAATCGCGTTCCGCCTGCCCTTCCCAGCCTGCCTGCCTCCCGCCTGCCCAGCCTGCCTGCTCCCTCCTTCCCAGCCTGCTTCCCTCCCTCCTGCATGCCCTGCCTCCCGCCTTCTCGCCCTGCCTGCCTGCCTGCCTGCCTCCTTCCCATCCTGCCTGCCAGCCTCTCCCCCCCGCCATCGATCTAACGGGTAGCTGTTTGTTAGGCCTTATCTTCGGGATGAGCCGCCCCCCCCACCACCGCAAACCACCCACCCCTACAATCCCAACTCTCAGGTCACGCGGTTTCAACCGCGTACTACTACTCCCGTCCGCCTGCCAAGCCTGCCATGTGCCTGCCTGCATTTGCCTGCCCAGCCTTCCTTTCCCTCCGCTAATTCTCGACTACTTCCTTCCCTTCCGCCCTACCTCTTACACTCTCCCTACCTCCCCCTCCTCTTATGCATCTCTCCCTACTCCTCACATCTCTCCTACTTCCCCTCCCTCCTAGCATCTCTCTCTCCCCCTTCTGACTAATGTCGCCCCTCTCTCATACGGGGCCTCCCCTAAGCCTACCCCGACCTGGGAGAGCTTAGGTGGATGCATAATGAGAGAGGGGGAGAACTCTACTGGATCAGAAAGGAGGGAGACTCGAGATTCTAGGAGGGAGGGTGAGTAGGGAGATGTTAGGAGTTGGGAGGATGCTAAGAGGGATGGGGAGGTAGGGAGAGATGCTAGGAGGTAGGCGGGAAGGGACGGAATAGTGTAAATCAGGAGGTGACAAGGTAGGTCTGGCATCCAGGCATGCAGTCACAGGCATCTATCTGGCAGGCAGGGAGGGAGTTGTAGTCACGCGGTTGAACCGCGTGACCTTGAGAGTATGGGATGAGGTTTGTGGTTTTGTCGGTGGTGGGGGCGAACCGGCTCATTCCCTAAGATAATCCTAACACACACGACACGTTAGTCATGATGGCAGTAGGGAGGCAGTCAGCATGCAGGCTGGGAAGGAGGCAGGCAGGCAGGAGCAGGCGAGAAGGAGGGAGGCAGGCGGGATGGCATGCATTAGGCAGGATGGGAAGGAGGGAGGCAGGCAGGCTGGGAAGGATGTAGGCAAGGCATCTGGGAAGGAGGCAGGCAGTAAGCGATATAGGTTGGTTAAAGTGAACCGTGAATCACGTGAACCTTTGAGAGTGTGTGTGCAGTGTGTGTGTGTATGTGTGTTTGGGGGGGGTGGTGGGTGAGGTGTGTCGGTGGTGGGAGGGACTGGGGCTTAATCCGTAATCCTCCCCATACTCCACAGACCTGTGACCCAGTTTTGTTTATATTAGCATTAAATCTATTATTTTTGGCCAGGATGTGCTTCAGGCTGGCATGATGATGCCTGCAGGCTTTAGGATGTTCCCTGCATGCTGCAGCAAGCTGGCAGGCAAGCTTGCAGGCAAGCTGCCGGCAGGCTGGCAGGCAGCCTTGTCAGCGGCTGGCAGCAAGGCTGGCGGCAGGCTGCAGGCAAGCTGGCAGGCATTTTGGCAGGCAAGCTGGCAGGCTTGCTGGCAGGCATGCTGGCATGCAAGCTGGCAGGCAAGCTGGCAGTGTGGTTTCCTGCAGGCTGCCAGGCAGGCTGGCAGGCAGTCAGGCAGGCTGTCAGCAGGCTGGCAGACAGCTGCAGGCAGGCAGGCTGGCAGGGCAGGCAGGGCTGGCAGGCAAGGCAGGCTGGAGTCAGGCGGCTGGCTGGCAGGATGTTCCAGCAGTATGACAGGAAACATCCATAGATGTTTGCCAGACGTCTTAATAATCGGTTAGGAACAATTAAGGACTATTATAAAGCGGATCAGGACTTTACTTATTGGTGAGTACTAACAAAATACGGTCGCATTTGCGCTATGAAACTGTCGATTTTTTTCCCTAGATTTTTTTTCATACATTTTTCGGAAAATTGTTTTTACATTTCTAGTTTCTTTTTTCCCCTCTTTCTCGTATAGGAACTTACATGTTAACCGACGTGTCTCGTCCCCAAGGGGTTTTCGGAAACCAAGTGTGTCTCGTGTTATATATATATATATATAGATTATATATATATTATATATATATATATATAATATATATATATATATATACAGTGGCACCTCGACATACGATTGCCCCTACTTACGATAAATTCGAGTTCCGATATAAATTTCATCAAAAATGCGACTCGACATCCGATAGTGTCGTCGACATCCGATATTTGTTGGTACACGTTCGGGTCGGCTGAGCGCATGGTTCCCGGTCACGCGGTCCGACCTGCCTCAGTTTACTACAGCTACCCGCTTAGTGACGATCGCGCCTATAAAAATTCCGCTTTTGTGGTGATTTTTTGCATTTTGAACATTAAAGTAATTATTTTCTATCGCGCCATGAGTCCCAAGAAAGTCAGTGGTAAGGCTCAACATATGAGATCCCATGTAAGAATGACCATAGAGCAGAAACAAGAGATCATTCGTAAATATGAAGACGGTGTGCGGGTCGGTGAACTGGCTAGGCAGTACAACAAATCTCAGTCAACGATATCCACCATACTGGCTAAGAAAAAGGACATTATGAGTGCTAACGTGGCAAAAGGCGTATCAATAATCACGAAACATAGAACACAAACACTTGAGGATGTTGAAAAGTTATTATTAATTTGGATACACAACAAGGAGTTAGCGGGTGATAGCGTTTCGGAGGCCATCATTTGTGAAAAGGCAAGAAAATTGCATGAAGACCTTTTAAAGAAAACCCTGGAACGAGTGATGCAGAAGTGAAAGAGTTTAAGGCGAGCAGGGGATGGTTTGAGAAATTTAGAAAAAGAAGTGGAATTCATAGTGTTGTGAGGCATGGGGAGGCTGCCAGCGCAGACAAACCAGCGGCTGAAAGATTCATTGGCGAATTTAAAGATTTTGTGCAGAGTGAGGCATACCTACCACAACAAGTGTTTAATTGTGACGAGACAGGGCTATTCTGGAAAAGATTGCCAAAGAAAACATACATTACCAAGGAAGAGAAATCATTGCCTGGACACAAGCCTATGAAAGATCGGTTTACTCTTGTGTTGTGTGGTAATGCGAGTGGCGATTTGAAAATTAAACCATTGCTTGTGTATCATTCCGAAAATCCAAGGGTTTTCAAAAAATATAATGTGCAGAAACACAAAATGTGTGTGATGTGGAAGGCTAATGCTAAGGCATGGGTGACTAGGCAATTTTTTACGGAGTGGGTGAATATGGTGGTGTGCCCTGCCATCAAAAAATATTTGCAGGAGAACAGTTTGCCACTCAAGGCCCTGCTTCTCCTCGATAATGCTCCTGCCCATCCTCCAGGCTTGGAGTATTCATTGGATGAGGAATTTAAGTTTCTTACAATAAAGTTCCTTCCTCCCAACACCACTCCTCTACTTCAGCCTATGGACCAGAAAATCATTGCCAATTTTAAGAAACTTTATGAAAGGGCACTTTTTCGGAGATGTGTCGAAGTGACGGATGCCACAAACCTCACCCTCAAAGAGTTCTGGAAAAACCATTTTAACATTTATAGTGCTTTAAAACTTGTTGACAAAGCCTGGCAAGAAGTGACTGTAAGAACCATGATCTCTGGCTGGAGAAAACTGTGGCCTGAATGTGTTGCAGAACGAGACTTTGAGGGGTTTGAGCCTGAAGTGCCTCTCGTTGAGGAAATTGTTTCTCTGGGTCGGCAATTGGGTTTGGAGTTGGATGGTGCTGATGTGGAGGAGTTGGTGGAAGAACACAACGAAGAACTGACCACCGAAGAACTCCAAGCCCTTCAAAAGGAGCAGCAAGAAGAGGTAGCTGAGGAAATTTCTTCAGGGGAGGATGTGCCAGTAGAGGATGTTTCTTCCTCAAAAATTAAGAAAATGTGTGCAATATGGGAAGAATTGCAAACCTTTGCTGAAACAACTCACCCAAATCAAGCTGCAGTATGTCGTTGCCTTAACCTATTCAATGACACTGTGATGCATCATTACCGACTAACGTTAAAAAGAAGGGAAAAACAAATGTCTCTTGACAAATTTGTAGTGAGACAAACAAGCACTGAACCACAATCAGGTCCTAGTGGTATTCAGGCAAAACGTAGGAGAGAGAGTACCCCAGAGAAAACATCACTGCCTGATGTGATAATGGAAGGGGACTCCCCTTCCAAACAGTAACAACTCTCCTCCTCCCCCCTCATCACCATCTTCCATACGCCATCGAAATCCCTCCATAAAGGTAAGTGAAGTTTTGGTACTGTATTGTAGTTAGAAAAAACATTGTATTCAGTATAAAATGTATTTTTATGTTAATATTTTGGAGGGTGGGGAACGGATTAATTCAAATCCCTTTATTTCTTATGGGAAAATTCGCTTCGACTTCCGATATTTCGACATACGATCCGTCTCTGGGAACGGATTAGCATCGTAAATCGAGGCCCCATTGTATATTAGTACTGTATATTTTGGTAGCAGTCTTTCTTGTAAACATATATTATTAAATATGACCAAAAAAGTAAGATTAATGATTCTAACACGAATTTTCTCAATATTTCTTATGTTTCTTTTCACTGTCGATGGTAATTGAAAAATCAATTCTCCAAAATTCATTTTTATTTCTAGTCTGACGCGACACTTGAGCGCGTTTCGTAATAACTTATTACATTTTCAGAGACCTTAGTTTACACATACACAACTATAACCTGTAAACACTAAACAGAGTTCTACTATGCTGTGATTTAAACAGCTTTCATCTTATATACCCGAATTTTGGGTGAGGTGATATGTTACAACAGTTTTGGATGAGGTGAACAAAACTTTCAACACAAGACAGAACACAAAACAATGGGTATAAATTGGGTAAATTAAAGGGAAGAATGGAAGTAACTGCAAAGGGCCTATTGGCCCATATTTCTTGATGCTTCTATATTGGTGAGGAGTCTTGAAGTGGGTAGAATATAGTTGTGCATTAATTGGCTGTTGATTGCTGGTGTTGACTTCTTAATGTGTAGTGCCTCGCAGATGTCAAGCTGCCTGCTATCGCTGTATCTATCGATGATTCTGTGTTGTTTGTTAAGATTTCTCTGGTGATGGTCTTGTTGTGGGAAGAGATTATATGTTCCTTAATGGAGCCCTGTTGCTTATGCATCGTTAATCGCCTGGAAAGAGATGTTGTGGTCTTGCCTATATACTGAGTTCTTTGAGGCTTACAGTCCC
>WNGS01024355.1:0-10119 GCA_020271785.1 Procambarus virginalis | reverse complement strand
GTAGGAAAAATAAAGTGTGGCACCAGAAAGAACACTGGAACGCCTTGTGAGCGTCATGGCCATTATCACAGCCAACGGACGGTGAGTGGGATACAAACACTCTGTACTTGACAACATCGCACACTAAGGTTTTTTACCACTTCGGACACTAAATAAATAAATAAATATAAATAATATGTTTTTCAGGAAATGTCTACATAGAGATTTTACATCGTGGATCGTTTATAGATAGGAATCTAGTACATACAATGCCTAAGCCACTATTCTGGGCGGAGAGAAAAACAAACAGGAGTGGGGGACCTTAATTATTAATTAATATTTACAGAGCGACTGCTGTACCACAATAAAAAGAAATCGTAACATGACTGAGTAGCATGCCAGTACTGCAAAGATGCAACTAAGGGAATAAGTCATAGGACGTTAATCGTGCCTAGAGTTGGCTAGCCGAAGCAATGTTGCAGTACTCGCAAACAGCGTAGTGCTATAATTAAAACAATACCAGAGATAATGAGTGGCACAGCCAGTACAGTATGATAAAATATATTCTGCATACGCAGAGGGCATAGGAAGAATAATGAAGATTTTCATGGTAAAATAGCGTAATGCTATAATTAAACAATGCCAGAGATAAATGATTGGCACAGCCAGTACAGTATGGATAAAATATATTGTGCATACGCAGAGGGCATGAAAAATATTTAAGATTTTCCAGGGGTAATGACATGCTAGTGCCTAGTACATGTAAAGTCTGCAACCCCCAACTTGCACCAGTAGTGAGCACTTGACATATGGTAAGTAGCTGCGGGCAGCCCTAGACTTGGGGATCCGGCGCAGCACCCCCACTCCGCAGGCCAGCGAAGCCGGTCCCCCACCCCCCTGAAGGGCGAGGTGCCCGCTGGCCGCAGAAGAACCTATCTAGGTAATGGAATGACGTCTTGCCTGACATAGGAGTGGAACGCATCGCTTTTCCACCTGCCGACTGCTCTGATTGCTGCCGGTGCCAGGCCATCCATGGACATCTGCGTGGCCCTGCCGATTCGGAAGGAGTGTGGTGCATAATCGTTTGGAGGCAGTCCTAGGGCTCGAACGGCGGCACGTAGCACCCATGTGAAATCCTGTCTGGTGACGGGGGAGCCCGATTCGCCCAGGAAGATAGGTCCTGGTTCCAAGCCCCGTCGTTTTAAGAAGTTCGTCATAGCACGGACCGGGCAGTACTTACTGTAGGGGACTGCACTCAGGGTTAACTTGGGGGTACGCCCTGCGCTGTGCTTGTAGGAGGCAAACGCGATGACTATCCCCGTCCGCGATAAGGTTAGCTGGTCCAAGCGTAGTGTGTGTTGTCCCTTCCCCGAATAGGTCGCCTCCCCTGGCCGGAGGCAAGCATAGAAGGCGAGGGAGAAGAGCGCTCGGTAGCAGGTCTTCTCGTACGTCGAGCGGCAGACACCTCGCAGGGCCCCCAGTAGTCGCTGGAGTAGTCGCCTGGTCACGGGCAATCGTCGTGCGGGGGCCCGTTGGGCCTTGTTGCGTGCTCCCTTAAGTAGTTGTGTGACTAGGAACTGACGTGTGGGGTCCTCCCTACCATGCAGCTTGAACATGAAGGCGATAGCCGCAAGGTAAGCACTAAGAGAGCGGTATGCCAAACCTCGAGACAGCAGCGACTGCAGGAAGTTCGCCAGTGTCGCGGACGTAGCCTCGAAGGGGCAACCCGTCTCCTGCCGTTCGATACATACTCCACGTACTCCGCCCACTTATGTTGATACGTTCGTCGTGTCGCAGGCTGTAGGGAGTCGAACAGCGTCCTTACAGTTTCAGGGTGAAGTTGCAGGGCAGGAGGTGCTGCGGGATTGCGGTTGGCTTCTCGGCGAGTCCTGCGTCTCGCAGGAACGATGGCGGCAGTACCTGCAACCGGGAGAGAGCGTCACAAACCCCGTTTAACTTGCCCGGGAGGTGTGAAGGAAGAAGCGTAATATTATGTGTGAGAAGGAGGATTGCCAGTGGCCGGACCAGTTGCATGAGGAGGGGGCACCTGGCAGACAGGGATTGAAGCACATTTACCACAGCGGCGTTGTCGGACCTACACACAAGCCTCTTGTTTGCTAACACAGGTGCAAAGATGGATATCCCCATGTAGAAAGGGTAAAGTTCGAGGAGCGCGATGTTCAGCCGGCTCCAGTCCATAGGCCAGGTACCCCTGAGCCAGGCCGCTCCGAGTGTGAGTCCATAACCCATGGATGAGGCATCCGCGCACATCGTGAGGGCCGTGGCGTTCCCCCATCCACCGTCTGGTGGAAAAACCGTAACTCCATTGAACGCGCCGAGGAACGTGTGCCAGGCACGCAAGTCGAGCTTCGCCTCCGCGTCCAGCTGGCAGGGGCGTGAGGGACGTTGTACACCACGGGTGAGCGGGTGAAGACGTCGGAGGAAAGCCCGTCCCCCCGGTATGACTGACGTGGCGAATTGCAGTTTGCCGATAATCCCTTGCAGGTCCCGCAGGGGAAGGCTCTCGGCCCGCAGAGCGTCTTCCACTGCGGTCGTGTACTTCGTCCTCTTGTCGTCCGGCAGCCTTGTCTCCATACGTCGTGCGTCGATTTCAAGTCCAAGGAATGTGAGGCAGTGGTGGGGGCCTGCAGTCTTGTGGGGAGCCAGGGGTACGCCTAGGCGCTCACAGAGGGCAATGAACACCCGCAGGCTCCGCAAGCACTCCTCGTAGGTAGAACTCACGAAGAGGAAGTCGTCTAGCACCTTTACAACATCCCGCACGCCGAACTTCTCCGCAAGGATCCATTGCAGGGCGTCGGAGAACGTCTCGAAGATCCTGCAGGAAGGTGCCGCCCCCATGCTGAGCATTTTTTCATGGTAGTACCGCCCTCCGTAGGCGAAGCCGAGTAGGTGGTAGTCGCTGGGGTTGACCGGGACGATCCTGAACGCCTCTGCTATGTCGCATTTTGCCAGATGCGCCCCCGGCGAGCGTCTGACCACCAAGGCGACCGCGTCGTTGATGGACTGGTAGGTCACAGTTGTCTTTTCCCGGGGATGTTGGCGTTCACGCTCTCGGAGGTATAGGGGTAGCTGAGGTTGTGCAGGAGCCTGTATTTTCCCGGCGTAGACTTCTCTCTCAGGGCTATAGGAGAACACTTGAAGTTCTCAAATGGGGGGACCTCGAAGGGGCCCGCTATGCGCCCCAGGCTCAGTTCCTTGTCGAGCATAGGCCCCACTATATGTGGCAGGGCTGTAGTTGCTGGGGGGTTACGAGAGGAGAGTGGTGTCCTTACCCCTTCGTAACCTAATAGGAAACCCCCCCGGAAGCCTCCGACGACATAGTCCCGGAGGGGATAACCCACTAGGAACGCATCAAGTGCGTCTGCGTCCACTGGCGTTGTGACGTGTGTCTTTCTTCCTGCTCCTGTCCTGAGCGGGGCGATGGGGACGATTCTCCTTGGCGGCGGCGACTCGAGGCTTGGCCTGGGGGCACGGGCAGTAGGCAGGATGTCGCTTGTGGCAACGCGGGCAGTAGTGCTTGAAAGTGCATGAGGGGACGGAGCAGCCCGCTCCGGTTGCGTGGAAGGCGTAGCAGTATCCCGGCGGTAGTCCGTAGGCCCGGGCATTAGAGAGTGAACGTTCTGCTGGGTAGGCGGCGGCGCGTGGCGCCACCTGTATTCGCTCCTGCGCTGCACGTTGTACCGACCGAATCTCCAGGTCGAGCCTTAGCGCGGTCCAAGGGCAGCCCGACCTCTCCTTGTCCCACCTGAATGCCTCGTCATACCACATCCAGTCGCCGCGGAGGTTGCGCTTCATGGACTTCACGTAGCGGACGTAAGTAAAAAGCGCCCGGCCCTCGGCGGGATGTCGCTCCAGGTAGATTGAAGCGAAGATGTCGAAACCGTGCCCCCACTGCTCCGGCGTCAGAGGCGGCAAGTTCTTCGTGGATAACTGGGTCTCCGATAGAGTGGCATGGCGTGTCTCCGAAGGCCTGGCATCGCGTTCGTAAGCCAGCAGCTCGCGCAAGTCGATGTACTTGTTTGCCCAGACTTTCTCTCTTAGGGCCAGTGGGACGTGCTCGCCTAGCATGGTGACGGTGTTGCCTCGCGTCCCCCAGGGCTGTGCCCCCAAGGACTAGGGGTGGTGGGGAACAAGCTCTCTCGGCGGTACTCACCGTTGGAGGACGTGCTGGAAGAGCTGTGTCGCCGCCTTGACGTGCGGCTCCTTGCGCTTGACCGTGGTCGGCGCGCAGGGGGGGAAGCGGTGCGTGTAGGCCGGTCCGAGAGGGCGTCCGTGTTGTCCGCCCCGCCGGGGTTCGTAGTCTGCTGCCGTCTCGATTCGGAGGGGGGGCCCCGGGCCTGAGCAATGAGCGTCCTCAGCATTGCCCAGTCGGCGTCCGAAAGTTGGGAGGGGTGGTCAGCCACGCCCCCCGCAGCAATTCCGTTTGGATGGGCATCGGGTATATGGTCGCCGTCCGAGTCAGAGCCTCCCGAAGAGGCCTCTGAGGAGGAGGCGAAGCGGGCGGGTTTCGTCCTTGTCCTGGGCGGTTGCTTCCTAGCAGCCCTTCGTCGCCGACCTCGTGTTGACGCCGTCCTTGTCCTCTTCTTCACCTCGGGTGGGTGGGGGGCCAGCGTCTCCGTACTGCGGATAGTGGCAAAATGAGCGGGCGGCCATAGCAAGACAGTAAGTGAAACTAGGCTTAGGCATGCAAATAAGTAACTTTTAGCCCTGTAAACAGGTCATGCAAAACGGAAAGAAATTAAAAAACGCAAAAGTGGGAACGGACACGGTGAAAAAGCAAAAGTAACTTAAATAACGTAAATAAATAACAGAGGAACAATAGAGGAAAAGGCAACTTAGCATAACCAAATTAATGGAAGACGGAGGAAGCGGGAAAAAAAAAAAAAAAAAAAAAAAAAAAGTAACACTGGACCAGAGAAAAGTACAATAAATAAATGTAAAATAAATAAAGTAAGTAAACTCGGGGAACTACAATGAAAGTATAAATAAACCTTAATAGTTAAGGAAATCTATAAAATAAACTAAGCGATCCGACAATGAATAATGAACTAAAATTAAAGAAGTAAAACTGAGAATAAAACCAGGACAAACTAAAATTAAAATGGAAAGGGCATAAGAAGTAAGTAGAATAAACGTAAGAACGGAGTGATAATTAAACGCATAAATGCGTCCCGAGCGGAAGTATAAGCGAAAGGAAATTAAATAAAGTAAAAAGGGAACGAAGTGTAACAGTAAAACGGGGGAAGGACATAAGAAACTTAACGAGATAAGAGTAGCCTGGAAAGCAAAAAGTAGGCGGTAGCACAGGACCAGAAATAAGTAAATAAAATAAAGTAAATAAATTAAAGTAAATAACTCTGGAAACTAAAATAAATTTATAAATAAACCTTAAGTAGTTAAGACTGCAAACAAGACAAAATACATTAATTAAGTAAAGAACTAAAATAAATGTAGAAATAAACTAAAATTAAAAGCCCGAACATAAGAAACTAACAGCAAAACGGGGTAAGGGCATAAGTAAATAGAGTAAAACGGAATGATAAATAAAAAAAAACGCAGAAGAGGGTAGCGGGCTAGCAGAAATAAAGGCAAAGTAAATTAAATAAAGGAAAAGGAACATAGTAAGCAAACACAGAACCGGAAAATAAGTAAATAAAATAAATAATGTGCACATAAAATACAGTAATTAAGCACGGGAACTAGATAAAATTAAATGACCCTTAAATAGTTAAAACTTCCAAATAAACATCAGATTAGACAAAAGGAACTAAAATGAATATAGTAACTAAAAACAAAGTTACTGACTAGCCGGGGAAACCGGCAAAAGAGGCGTTGACACAAGCGGAAATAAGTAAAATACACAATGTGACACATAAAATAAATAACTTAAATGCGGGAAACTGAATAAATTTAACTAGACCTTAACTAGTAGAACTTTAAATTAGGCAAAACCTAATTAAACAAATTAATTAGAGAGCGAAAGAAACCTTAGAATTAAAATTAACCTGTACGTAAGAAACTAAATAAAATAAAAGATAAGGGCGAAAGAAAAGTACAGTAGAATAATAAACAGAAGCGGAAATAATTAAAATAAACAATGTGACACAAAATTAAATAACTTAAATGCGGGAAACTAAATAAATTTAACTAAACCTTAACTAGTAACTTTAAAATGGAACTACAATGAAAGTAGAAATAAACCTTAATTAGTTAAGGAAAACTATAAAATAAACTAAGCGATCCGACAATGCATAAAGAACTAAAATTTAAAGAAGTAAACTGAGAATAAAACCCGGACAAACTAAAATTAAAATGGAAAGGGCATAAGAAGTAAGTAGAATAAACGTAAGAACGGAGTGATAAAAAACGCATAAATGCGTCCCGAGCGGAAGTATGAGCGAAAGGAAATTAAGTAAAAAAGGGAACGAAGAGTAACAGTAAAACGGGGGAAGGACATAGGAAACTTAACGAGATAAGAGTAGCCTGGAAAGCAAAAAGTAGGCGGTAGCACAGGACCAGAAATAAGTAAATAAAATAAAGTAAATAAATTAAAGTAAATAACTCTGGAAACTAAAATAAATTTATAAATAAACCTTAAGTAGTTAAAACTGCAAACAAGACAAAATACATTAAATAAGTAAAGAACTAAAAATGTAGAAAAAACTAAAATTAAAAGCCCGAACATAAGAAACTAACAGCAAAACGGGGTAAGGGCATAAGAAGTAAATAGAGTAAAACGGAATGAGAATAAATAAACGCAGAAGAGGGTAGCGGGCTAGCAGAAATAAAGGCAAAAGTAAATTAAATAAAGGAAAAGGAACATAGTAAGCAAACACAGAACTGGAAAAAAAAAGTAAATATAATAAATAATGTGCGCATAAAATACAGTAAATAAACACGGGAACTAGATAAATTTATAAATGACCCTTAAATAGTTAAACTTCCAAATAAACATCAAGTTAGACAAAAGGAACTAAAATGAATATAGTAACTAAATACAAAGTTACTGACTAGCCGGGGAAACCGGCAAAAGAGGCGTTGACACAGAAGCGGAAATAAGTAAAATACACAATGTGACACATAAAATAAATAACTTAAATGCGGGAAACTAAATAAATTTAACTAGACCTTAACTAGTAGAACTTTAAAATAGGCAAAACATAATTAAACAGCATTAATTAGAGGCGAAAGAAACCTTAGAATTAAAATTAACCTGTATGTAGGAAAACTAAATAAAATAAAAGAAAAGGGCGAAAGAGAAGTACAGTAGAATAATAAACGGAAGCGGAAATAATTAAAATAAACAATGTGACACATAAAATTAAATAACTTAAATGCGGGAAACTAAATAAAATTAACTAAACCTTAACTAGTATCACTTAAAAAGGCAAAACATAATTAAACAAAATTAATAGAGAGCGAAAGAAACCTTAGAATAAAATTAACCTGTACGTAAGAAAACTAATAATAAAATAAGGATAAGGGCGAAAGAAGTAGGTAGTATAATAAACGTACAAAACGGGGTGAATAAATAAAAGCAAAAGCGGGAGCGGACGAGCAGAAATAAAGGCAGAAAAACAATTAAATAAATAAAGAAGAGTAACAGAAACAGGCAGAGGACAAAGTAAACTTGACAAACTAAAGAATAGGCGGAGAAAGCGAAAGAGGCATAACACGGAGCGAGAAATAAGAGAATAAATAAATAATGAGTAAAATTAATAGGAAATAAACTGTGGAAACTAAAACTTAAAGAAAACATTAATTAAATAATAACTTAAACAAAATAAACATTAACTAAGTAAAGTACTAAATAAATAAAGTAAATAAACTAATTTTAAGCCCGGACAAAAGTACCCAAATGGAAATGAGAAGCAGAGACAGCGTGCAAAGCAGGAGAAACAAATAAAGGGGCAGGAACCGAAAGAGGGCATAAGAAAGGGAAAAAAAATGCATAAGCGCACACAAAAAGTAAACAATTACAAATAACACAGCAATACGAACGTAGCAATAAGTGAAAACTGAGGGCAGACCGTGTCAAAATAAGAGGAAAGGTAAAGCACCAACACCGAAGAGGGAGCGAGAGCGGACCCCAGGCAACGAAAACACGATACTTCCTTCAGAAGCGGGCGTAGGGAAGGCACAAACGAACGTCCTCTCCTCCGGCGCAGAGCGGAGGCCGACTGCACCCCTAGGGACGGGGTGGTGACGAAGGGAAGCACCAGTGATGGAGGCGGAGGGAGGAGCGCCAAGCTACCACTCCTAGCTGCAGAGCCCGGCCTGAGAGCCTCCCATCGTCCCCTGCTGTATACGGCCGTTCTAGGTGACTGCTGCTGGAACGTCAGCTTGCCCCCAAAGCTGGAACAGCAGCAGCTGGCCCGCCAGTGTAGCGGCTGGAGGAGCGCCATGCTTCCACTCCTAAGCCGCAGAGCCCAGCAGGGGGCCCCCCCCCTCGTCCCCTGCTGTAGGCAGCCGTCCTAGGCGTCTGCTGCTGGATCGTCAGCTTGCCCCCAAAGCTGGAGCAGCAGCAGCTGGCCCGCCGCCTGTAGGGACGACGACGCTGGGACGTCCAAGCGTGTACACCAACACCTGGGCCGGGGCGTCCCGCAGCGTCCCCTGGGCCACCAGCTGGTTCCCGAGCAGGGAGGAGGCCGCCGGACCAGGTTCCTGCGTGAACTGTAGGGGCCACGGGGGGCCCGCCCGCCCCCCGTATCCTCCAGCCCAGGCAGGGCGCAGCCAGCTGTGGCGTCAGCACTGGGCCCCCTAACAGGCCCGTAGGAGCTGGAACACGGCTGGGGCACGAGGTCGGGGAGGGGGGGGGGGTTTAAGGACCACAAGGGGCACAGGGGCCCAGTAAAGCAGCAAGGCACGGAACGAGCCCGGGGGCATGCCGCTGGGCACACGGCTAACGGGCAATCCTAGCCTAGGAGGTGGCCACTCTCCTCGTGCGCACCGCGTGCGGGGCCATACCTAGGGGCCATACCTGAGTTCCTGTAGCATGCCCGACGCACCAGTGGGGGCGCTCTGGGAAGTAGAAGGGCCTCCAAGGGGCAGGTCCAATAGAGCTGGGGCCGCAGCTGCAGTTGTTGGGTCCATACTGTGCTCTGCAGGCTTCTTTTCGTGTGGAGCATAGCAGAAGTGTTTCGTGTGAAGCGTAGCGGAGCCTAGTGGAAAGAGGGAGAAACTGGTCGTGCGTTTGCTTAAATGTGCGCCCCCCCCCCCACGGCGCGCGCAGCTCTCCTGAGCGTTGCGTATATGTTTATTCTCGCTCCCAGAATTCCCCCGCTTAATTTAAATTATGCAGGGGCCATTTACGCAATGCGTTTCGGGCAAGAAAACATTAATATCTAAAACTTAATGCTAATTGAACAAAAGAATAAAATGTTTTGAGAACAGATACAAATAAAGGTACAAAAAAAGGGGGGAACATGACTGAAAAGCAGCACAAATACAATATGTAGACAAACAGCGTTGAATAAGAAAAAAAAAAAAAAAAAAAATAAGACATGGGTTGACAATAGAGGGGTAAGGTAGGTTACAGGGAGTTTATCAGGTAGTGTTTAGTTTTAATCTTAACTGGTTGAGAGAGGTACAGTCTTTAACATGGTTGGGAAGGTCATTCCACATTCTGGGTCCCTTGATTTGTAGAGCATTTCTAGTTTGGTTAAGTCGTACTCTTGGAATATCAAAACTGTATTTATTTCTGTGTGGTGCTCATGGGTTCTGTTACAGCTTTCAATGAAGCTTTTGAGGTCAGGATTGGCATTACAGTTCAGCGTTTTATATATGTAATATACAATGAGAGAATGTGCAGTGACTTAATATCTAACATATTGAGAGATTTGAGTAGGGGTACCGAGTGATGTCTGGGCCAGAGTTGGATATTGTCCTAATAGCAGCTTTGTGTTGAGTAATTAGAGGACGTAAATGATTTTGGGTAGTAGAAACCCCAGCACAAATACCATAGTTGAGATATGGATAGATGAGGGAGTAATAGAGAGTCACCAGGGCAGGGCGGGGTACATAATATCTGATCTTAGAAACTGCCAACAGTTTTTGAAACTTTTTTTGATATATTTAGAATGTGTCCCTGGAATTAAGCTTTGGATCAATGAGAACGCC
>WNGS01024352.1:0-11989 GCA_020271785.1 Procambarus virginalis | reverse complement strand
CAAGTTGCAGTAACTGGCTGGGTCATTAACTGTTGACCACAAGACCTGACCTATTGGGGTCAAGGTGCAACTTTACACACTATAGGTGTGTGATCATTCGATAGACTTTGATGCCAAAATCTCACGACTCAATTTTGTATATCTATACTATGAGAAAGAATGTCTATCTGAAGTTGGAGGTCAAGGATCAGCCTTAATTACTATATAGCCACAGGAGGAGGAAGATGTCGGTAAATGAACAAGTGATCAGGCTACTCAAAAGAGGGGGCAGCCACACAAAGAATGATAAGGAAGATTGCAAAGAACTCGATAAAAGCTTCCAGGTAGTTTTTAAGACCGAACCGAAGTATTCTAAACACAGAGGTGTCCGTAAAATACTTCTAATGGAAAAAGTAATACCAGAAGAATGACTCGTTGAAATAAAAGTAACAGCAGAGAAAGTAAAGAAACACTTTGAGGAGCTGGATGTGATGAGAATTTTACAAGATCTCACAAGGGATCCTAAAAGAAACGGCTGCAACATTGTGTGGACCTTTTGCTGTAGTCTTCAACTCCTTGTTAGAAATGGGAAACGTCTTGACATTTGAGAAGTAGCAAATGTGGTACATATATACAAGAAAGGAAGAAGACAGGATCCAATGAACTTCAGACCAGTATCACTAATATGTATTCCCTGTAAGTTATTAGAGACATTAAAAGAAGGCTCATCAATCACTTGAAACATATCAATTTTGTTTCCAAGCATCAATATGGATGCAGCAAAGGAATATCCTGCTTGACCCACTAATATGTATTCTATGAACTATTCTAGTTCTATGACCAGATGACACAATCAAACACGAGAAGAGTGTGCTGGGTAGACTGCATTTTCCTGGATTGCCTGAAAGCTTTGACACTTCCTCACAATCGACTTCTATGCAAAGTAGAAAAACAGGCTGGTGTATCGGGAAGCGTGCTAAAGTGGATGAAGGAATACCTTTCAGGAAGGTAAGTGTCAAATTATGATGATAGCTATCAAAATGGAGATGGAGGTAATGAGTAGAGTTCCTCAAGGGTCGGTACTGGGTCCCATCCTATTCCTAATAGATGTAAATAATCTAATAGGCAGTAAGCTCATTCTTATCAATGTTTGCTGACAATGCTAAGCCTAATGAGGCAAATCTGGACTGAGGAGAACTGCAATACATTACAAGATGAACTAGACAATCTCCAGATGCTCTGAGAAATGGCTAGTAGACTAACCCTGACAAATGCAAAGTTATGAGAATAGGAAAGACCTCAAATATAGTACAGGATGATGGGAAGGCAACTTCAAATTTCTGACACAAATAAGAGAAAAGTTAAGCGAGGACATAACTGGAGATCTAACACCAGAGGAGATCTATCACCAGAATAAGAACAGCAGCATATGCCATACTGACAAGCATCCTGTTATCCTTCAAGAAAATGGACAAAATCCCTACTAAGCACTGTATACATGCTTTGTGAAACCCATTACTGAGAATGTTGCCCTGGCATCGAACCCTTACCCAAAGAAACAAATCAAACATAAAAAGTCCAAAAGTGTGCAACATGACTCAGTCCTGAGCTACGAAGGAATATGAAAATCTTTCCTACAATAGAGGAAAGATAGAAAAACAATGTTCAAATTAGAGAAAAGTAGAACAAGAAACATAATTGGACACTGGAAATACAGATGAGTCACAGAGATGTCATGATTGTTTTTTTATCTCATTTTGTTTTTCATTTGTAGGTTTTTCTCCACATTATGCCCTAATTATGCTTCCTGGGGTTGAGCTTTGGCTCTTTGGTCCTGCCTCTTAACTGTCAATCAACTGGTGTACAAGTGTCTGAGGCTATTCGGTTCTATCAAATATATATTTGAAACTGTGTATGGAGTCTGTCTCCACCACATCACTTCCTAATGCATTCCATTTGTTAACTACTATGACATTGAAATAAATCTTTCTAGTGTCTCTGTGGATCATTTTGTTATTAGGTTTCCACCTGTGTTCTCTTGTGCGGGTACCATCTGTATTAAATAATGTCTTTATCTACCTGTCAATTCCCCTGAGTATTTTGTATGTAGTAATCATATCCCCCCCTAACACTTCCGTCTTCCTGTGACATGAAGTGCAATTCACGTAGCCTTTCCTCGTAATTCATACCTCGTAGTTCTGGAACTAGTCTAGTGGCATACCTGTAATCCTCCAACTTCGTCTTGTGCGCCCTCTTATTATTCCACACATTTGATGGTGCTACATAACCTTCCCAGCTTGGTGCCTTCTTTGATAATTACTTCGTCTTGTGCTAGACAAGATATGGACTTCATGCTGGAGCCGCATATTCCAGGATTGGTCTGACAAATGTGGTATACAAGATTGTAAATGATTCTTTACAAAAATTTCTAAATATAGTACTGATGTTAGCCAGCCTCACATACGCCGCTGATGATATACTTTTTATGTGGGCTTCAGGAGACAGATTTAGTGTGATATCAACTACATTCTTCTCTCTGTCCGTTTCTTGGAGGACTTCGCCTCCCATTTGGTACCTTGTGTCTGGTGTCTGTGAAATGTGTAATAGTCAACAAAATAAAATCCAACCCGTCAACCGTTAAGAGCTCAGTCCCCCAGGGTACTGTGCTTGCTCCAGTACTTTTTCTCATCCTTATATCGGACATAGACAAGAACACAACCTATAGCACTGTATCATCCTTTGCAGATGACACTAGGATCTTCATGAGAGTAGGCAACATAGAGGACACGGCGAACCTCCAGTCAGATGTAGATCAGGTCTTTCTATGGGCTACAGAAAATAATATGGTGTTTAACGAAGACAAGTTCCAGCTCATGCGCTATGGAAAGAATGAAAATATAAAAACTGAAACCACGTACAAAACTCAGGCAAATCATAACATAGAACGAAAAGGCAATGTAAAGGATCTGGGTGTACTCATGTCGGAAGACCTTACCTTTAAAGAACACAATAAAGTAGCCGTCACAACTGCAAGAAAAATGACAGGTTGGATAACAAGAACTTTTCACACTAGAGATGCTATACCGATGATGACACTTTTCAAAACGCTTGTGCTCTCTAGAGTGGAGTACTGCTGCACAATGACAGCCCCTTTCACTGCGGGTGAAATTGCTGACCTGGAGAGCGTGCAGAGATCCTTTACTGCTAGAATCCACTCGGTAAAACATCTAAACTATTGGGACCGACTAAGAGCCTAAATCTGTATTCCCTTGAGCGCAGGCGGGAGAGATACATAATAATTTACACGTGGAAAATATTAGAGGGGCTGGTCCCAAACCTGCACACAGAAATAACATCACATGAGACCAGAAGACATGGCAGGATGTGCAGAATACCCCCGTTGAAAAGCAGAGGTGCAACTGGTACTCTGAGAGAGAACTCTATCAACATCAGAGGCCCGAGACTGTTCAACACGCTTCCACTACACATAAGGGACATAACTGGCAAACCCCTCACAGTGTTCAAGAGAGAACTGGATAAGCACCTCCAAAGGATACCTGATCAACCAGGCTGTGACTCATACGTCAGGCTGCGAGCAGCCGCGTCCAACAGCCTGGTTGATCAGTCCAGCAACCAGGAGGCCTGGTCGATGACCGGGCCGCGGGGACGATAAGCCCCGGAAGCACCTCAAGGTATCCTCAAGGTAGGTAAGGTGGCCTCCTGCTCCCTCTGCCTAGCTTCATTACTTAACATTTATTTGATCTAAATTCTCATAGCCATTTGTTGGACCATTCCTTCAGTTTCTCTAGGTCATCTTGTAGTCTCTGTTATCTTCCTCCGTCTTAATCCTCATAATTTTCGCATTATCAGAAAACATTGAGAGGAACGAATCTATTCCCTATGGGAGATCGTTTACATATACAGTATCGGAAACGGGTAGATCCGAAGACTTGCCACATCCTTGCTTCCTTCACTCCCCACTGGTAATCTTAACTCTTCTAGTGGTGCCTGGTTGAATATTCCTTCTTATTAGTGTTGCCCTGCGCCTCACCATCCTAGGTATCTCCACATAACACTGGTGTATCTGGGACTATGCAGCGGCACACCCATATGGCAAAGATGGGTCTCATCTGTTGTAAGTCAGAGGGAAAGATTGCCAGACATGAAGCAGTCAATGACATCACTGAAAGAAGTTTGGCTACAGCCAAGTATTCAGCGCAAAGGAACCTCAAATGTGCATCTACAGTGGCTGATACCTCGCTACAGTACAGTACAGGTGATGGGGATGTCACATTCTGGCAGAACCAGAAAACTAATTAATACAGAAGCTTCGAACATTGTTAATGGTTCGTGCCATAGGTTCCGAGACCCTGGGTGCCTAGTTTAAATGTGCATGTAAGTTCCTGAAGGAGGTGGTTGAGGAACTCATTAGGTATACCAGACACACGAGTGATCAGTTTCCTGTTCCAGCACCTCAGTGTTGTGATCCAGAGAGGAAATGCTTGATGTATCTTGGGCACTCACCCCCGCCTCTGCCCAGTTGGATGAGGTTTTCGAACAGTGTTTTTTTTTTTGGAGATATGTGTCTTTCTGTAAACTGTAACACAATGCACAATAATGTGTATTATAAAATACAATTTGTATTATACGTATGCGAATAGTAGGTAATTGTAAGAAGTGCTCTGCGAGTTAGTGGTTTTGCATGAATGTGCCACTTAATCACCAAAATGTATATTTTCATAACTAATTGTACCTTGCATATAAATAAATAAAAATAAATAACATTGAAATTGAAATAAGTTTATTGATATGCAGGCGAAGAGTCACAATAACGTGGCTGAAGTATGTTGAGTTAAGTTTAAGAAGTATGTATGTTAAGTTTATTGATGTAAAATACACACAAAGGGATGAGGTAGCTCAAGCTATTCTCACCCCGTGCAGTACAACGTGTTAATACATACATATAAACACATCACAAACAATAAACATATTACCAAAACATTCTGAGAGATAAACATCTACATTTCCTAAATAATATTGTATTGTGGTGTGAGAGTTTTTTTTTGTGTGTGTGTGAGAGAGTGAGTGTCAAGAGCGAGGAGAGTGCGAGTCAGTGTGCTCTCTGGCGTCGTCGGAGGTGGTGCTGCCTGGGTCAGCTCCGAGCCTGCTGACTGTGGACCAGGATTGCGTATCCACCATGTGAGTTGTGTTCTTGCGACTGGTTGAAAACCAATATAACAGTTACTTCGTACAAGACAAGTTTCGACTTCACATTTTGAACTCTAACCTAACCTAACCTAGGGATATACTTTACACTATACTGGGATCCACGCTGACATTACACTATACTGACACTACACTACCATTACAGTACACTGAGGGTCTACGCTACCATTACTCTACTACTCCACCATCCTGGTGGACCAGAGGGGAGGGGCCTGGTGGACCAGAGGGGAGGGGCCTGGTGGACCAGAGGGGAGGGGCCTGGTGGACCAGAGGGGAGGGGCCTGGTGGACCAGAGGGGAGGGGCTGGTGGACCAGAGGGGAGGGGGCTGGTGGACCAGAGGGGAGGGGATCGTGGACCAGAGGGGAGGGCCTGGTGGACCAGAGGGGAGGGGGCTGGTGGACCAGAGGGGAGGGGCCTGGTGGACCAGAGGGGAGGGGGCTGGTGGACCAGAGGGGAGGGTCCTGGTGGACCAGAGGGGAGGGCCTGGTGGACCAGAGGGGAGGGGGCTGGTGGACCAGAGGAGAGGGGGCTGGTGGACCAGAGGGGAGGGGCCTGGTGGACCAGAGGGGAGGGGGCTGGTGGACCAGAGGGGAGGGGGCTGGTGGACCAGAGGGGAGGGGCCTGGTGGACCAGAGGGGAGGGTGCTGGTGGACCAGAGGGGAGGGGGCTGGTGGACCAGAGGGGAGGGGGCTGGTGGACCAGAGGGGAGGGGGCTGGTGGACCAGAGGGGAGGGGCTGGTGGACCAGAGGGGAGGGGCTGCTGGTGGACCAGAGGGGAGGGGGCTGGTGGACCAGAGGGGAGGGGCCTGGTGGACCAGAGGGGAGGGGGCTGGTGGACCAGAGGGGAGGGGCCTGGTGGACCAGAGGGGAGGGGGCTGGTGGACCAGAGGGGAGGGGCCTGGTGGACCAGAGGGGAGGGGCCTGGTGGACCAGAGGGGAGGGGCTGGTGGACCAGAGGGGAGGGGAGGGAAGACACCCTCAGGGACGCTCGGTGATGGCTGGCAGCACCAGCTGACTGACACATGGTGCGGGTGGAGGATGACGCCGCCACCATCACACTCGCATTCCCTCTTGTAAGTGGGCGTGGGCGGCCCACCCACCCTCGTGTGGCCCCACACTACAGATGTGGGCAGGTGGGCTGCCCTACTGTGGCCCCACACTACAGATGTGGGCAGGTGGGCTGCCCTCCTGTGGCCCCACACTACAGATGTGGGCAGGTGGGCTGCCCTCCTGTGGCCCCACACTACAGATGTGGGCAGGTGGGCTGCCCTACTGTGGCCCCACACTACAGATGGGGCCCCACACTTTGTCATGGGTTCGTATCCTGGCCGGGGAGGATTTACTGGGCGCAAATCCTTAACTGTAGCCTCTGTTTAACTCAACAGTAAAATGAGTACTTGGTTGTAACAACGATTCTTCGCGGCGGGGATCATATTCCAGGGACCTGCCCGAAACGCTACGCGTACTAGTGGCTGTACAAGAATGTAACAACTCTTGTATATCTAAAAAAAAAAAGATGTGGGCAGGTGGGCTGCCCTCCTGTGGCCCCACACAACATAAAGAGCTAGACCTCACTCTCCCGTAGTCACTGATGCATTGTATGTACTAGCTCTATCTATAAATTCATCAATATTTGTATCACCCCTTGTATGTATGTACTTTACCTGAATAAACATTTGAATTTTTTGAATTTTTTGTAAGCACGACTACTACCACACCCACTATCACTACCACCACAACCTATCACCACACCCCACCACCACCACTACCACCACTACCCATCACAACACAACACCACCATCACTACTACCACAACCATCACTACTGCCCAGAACTGTAACAAGAGACACTACACAGTGGAATAGCAACAGCTGGAGCGTGTGGGTGTACGTGGCGTCTATCATGGGGCCCTACACAGTGAACACTCACACCTCAAGCAGGCGGTAACCAAGGGCCAGGTCAACTCTGGTCAACAGTGCACAAGGTCACGAAATTGTCAGGTATGTGGCGGCCTTGCTAATCCACAAGGATTACTACATCTACATCAAAGGATGCCAAAGATCTCATATCGAAGATTTCATTTCAGCTATATACAAGATAAAGTTCAGACTGAGGATCTATCATGAGAGAATTTCGGGGCTTAGCGTCCCCGCTTCCCGGTCCTCGACCAGGCCTCCTTTTTGCTACACATTCCTAGGAAGCAGCCCGTAGCAGCAGTCAAACTCCCAGGTACCTATTTACTGCTAGGTAACAGGGGCATACGGGTTAAAGAAACTCTGCACATTTGTTTCCGCCGCCTCCGGGGATCGAACCCGTAACCTCAGGACTACGAATCCGAAGCGATGTCCACTCAACTGTCAGGCCAGGATAGGGAGAGAAACGGTGAGAAGTGTGTGTGTGTGCAGCCCGTCCTCATAAACAAAGGCCCAAGTCCATTCTATGCACCCGCGAACCCCCTGTTTATAAATGAAAAACGGTTTACACACAACCCGTCCTCAGATCAAGTCCATTTCATCCAGCGGTCGACCCCAAAGACGCATTTATTAATTTTAACATGATGTTCATTCAAAACAGGAATTTTCGCAAATGTAAATTAATATTATTATATATTAGCATACTGTGCATATTTAAGCATTGGTTTGGTTAGGTTAATATATAAAAATATTAATTTATATCTGAGGACATTCCTATTTTTAATGAACAGTATGTTAAAATTGACGAATGCGTCTTTGGGGTCGACCGCTGGATGGAATGGACTTGGTCTGAGAACGGGTTGGGGTGTGTGAGTTCTCAAGGTCGAGTGGAATTCACTGCGGAAGTACGGCTCTCTTGTATTCAGCACCTTACATCATTAAATTCAAATTGCCTATATTAGGGAACCATAGTTAGGGATTATCCTTCTAAAGTGCTAAATAAAGTAATACTTTAAATTATCATCCCCTTGTGTACTCGACCCGTTCTTGTTATAATACGTTGCATTTTGACGTATACTTTACCTAAGACCAAAACCTGATGTTCAAGAAAATAGTAGCGGCTCGCGAAATTGACATAAATGTCCCCTTTTCTGTTCATCGGTCCTCTGGTTGGTTAGATAAGGGCACTTTAGTACAACAGTTTATTGACGCTGGAGGGAGGAAATTATCAAGGGAAAGCGCCAAGCCATTACGACTATATAGTACTGACGATGGAATGCTGGCAAGAACGGGCTGGTGTATTAGTGGTACCTGCTGATGTTTCTGGGCTTACCGTTCTCTTTCACCTCATAACCTACTGCTTTTACTTGCCAGGTATTCCCCTTGTGTCAGTCGCCTTGTAAAGGTGACGTCAGTACTAGGGAGTCTAGCACTGCTCCATGTAGTCTGTATGTAGATCAGACCACACACTAGAAAGTGAAGGGACGACGACGAAGGGAAGTCTGTATAATAAACACAAGTGGGCAGGTGGGCTGCCCTCCTGTGGCCCCCACACTACAGATGTGGGCAGGTGGGCTGCCCTACTGTGGCCCCCACACTACAGATGTGGGGCCACAGTAGGGCAGCCATTATTCCAGTGATAGGACAAGATCCTTTTAACATTTATTCATTGTTTACATCTTGTTTTGGATTCCCAGTACCCACCACCACCATCATCACCACTACCACACCATCACTACCACACCATCACCAGTACCCACCACCACCATCATCACCACTTCCACACCATCACTACCACACCATCACTAGTACCCACTGCCACCAGTACCCACCACCACAATCATCACCACTATCATCACCACTACCACATCACTAGTACCCACCACCACTACCACCAATACCTATCATCACCAGTACCCACCACCACCAGTACCCACCACCACCAGTACCCACCACCACCACCACACCATCACTAGTACCCACCACCACCAGTACCCACCACCACCAGTACCCACCACCACCAGTACCCACCACCACAATCATCACCACTACCACACCATCACTAGTGCCCACCACCACACCACCACTACCACCACTACCTACCATCACCACAGTAAATGAGTACCATATCCCGGAGATACTATACGTGTTGCAGCAACTCTCACAACAATTACAACATTCAAACATCTTTCACGTGTTTGTTTTATCTTAGTTGTAGATATACGAGACTTTATGTAAGCAATGAAAGTATCAAGGACAATGATTGGGTTATTAATGTTGTTGGTGACGGTGACCCGGAGCTGGAGCCTGACCTGGCCTGGAGCCCCCACCTCCGGCCCGCTCTCCCAGCCTGTCCACACCAATCATTATATTTTTAGTGTACACAATTTTTTTACGAATAATAAAAGAAAGGGTGGAAATAAAAGTGAGCAAAATAATATGTACGAAGCAAGCAAAAATATTGTCAATGTAAGAGTGGAAAATGCTATAGTAATACGACATGATTCAGTGAATTCCCAAAATGACTCAATGGAGTGGAGCACCGTCGCGGGCGGCCTCGGAGCCTCCCGCCCACACCACCCACAACGCCCACACAACACAAGGTCACGGCCGAATACAAGAACATACTTGGAGATGGAGAAGCGATGGCCTTCTTCCGCCAGCAGTAAAACGTGGAGAAATAATCTCTACGAAAACAGGAAGAACATAAATAATGGCCCCTCTAGCTCGCCGCCCAAGCTGCCTACCAACACTCACAGACAACAGATCAACTATACCAACACACGTGAGTAATATTATCGTATTGTATTTATGGTTAGTATATCAATCTTCTTCCATAGGATCGCAGATAATAAGCTGCACTAATTACACATTTACACTCCCGCCAAGAAAGTAAAGAACATGAGAACTTCTGCAAACTGTAAAACGCTGCCTCAAACGATGAGTCACAATAACGTGGCCGAAGATATGATGGCCCGTCTTGGACCATTATCAAGTCCTATGTGTAGACACAGGACTTGATAATGGTCCAGGACGGACCGAAACATCCTCGTTTCTTCATCGTCTGATGTGTGGTTTGGTCATCAAGCTGCTTCAAATCAACTCCAATATTGCCAATATAATCTTTGAGGTGTTCATTTATTTATTTATTTATTTATTTATTTATTTACTAAGTTACACGAAAGTACAATGGGTTGATGAGATTACATAACAGTGGTATTTTTACATTCTTGCAAAGCCACTAACACGTATAGCGTTTCAGGCAAGGCCTTAATTTAACATATCAGGTAAGATGAATGGGTACATTGTAAGCAAGGTTTTATATCAACAAATAACTGCAATATAAATTGACAGCCGTGATTACACTGATGAAGATATATGTCTTAAGTACTAACAATATTGGGGAAGTGGGTAGTACAAGATATAGTGTGAGTTTGAAACACAAAGTAGGAAACTATGAGGATGAAATTAGAAACGTTTTGGTTCTACTTTTGAATAAAGCATAAGTTGAACAATTTCTTAATTCGTCAGGGAGTAAGTTCCATAGAATAGATCCTTTTGTTTGCATGGAGTGTTTGCACAGATTTAGTCTGACTCTGGGGATATCAAAGAGTTATTTATTTCTGGTGTGATCTTCAAGGGTTATATTACATCTATCAAGGAAAAGTTTCAGATCAAAATTAGCATTTGGGAACATGGTTTTGTACATGTAAATAGCACATGAGAATGTGTGGAGTGAATGTATGTTTAGCATGATACAAGGCTTGTGACTGAAAGTAGTCCCATAAACGATATAAAAAATAAAAAAATAATAAAATGTTTATTTAGGTAAGGTACATACATACAAGGGATTTTACAAAGAATGATTGATTTATAGATAGGGCTAGTACATATCCTAAAGCCACTATTATGCAAAGCGTTTCGGGCATGAAAAACTTAAATGACTAAAGCTTAATACTAATTGAGTATAAAGAATAAAACGTGTAGAGAACAAATAAAAATAGGGATAAAAAGGGGGGAACATGGCTGAAAAAGCAACACAAATACAATTAGGTCGACAAACAGCGTTGTATATATATATAATATATATATATATATATATATATATATATATATATATATATATATATATATATATATATATATATATATTGGTGTATACTGGCAGCAGGTTTTCTTTTAAACATGTCTCATTGAATATGACGCATATTCTGTATTTACTATCTTCTGATTTAGGGCTTCTATCCCTCTAACTATTTTCTTAGCATCAGGGCTTAGCTGAAATAGGAATTCCTATTTCAGCTAAGCCCTGATGCTAAGAAAATAGTTAGAGGGATAGAAGCCCTAAATCAGAAGATAGTAAATACAGAATATGCGGTCATATTCAATGAGATATATATATAATAATATATATAATATATATATATATATATATATATATATATAATATATATATATATATATATAAAGACATGAGTTGACAATAGAGGGGTAGGGTAGGTTACAGGGATTTATTAGGTAGTGCTTCGTTTTTATCTTAAACTGGTCGAGAGAGGTACAGTCTTTAACATGGTTGGGAAGGTCATTCCACATTCTGAGACCCTTGATTTGTAGAGCATTTCTAGTTTGAATAAGTCGTACTCTTGGAATATCAAAACTGTATTTCTGGTGTGGTGCTCATGGGTTCTGTTACAACCTTCAATGAAGCTTTTGAGGTCAGGATTGCATTACAGTTCAGCGTTTTATATATGTATAATCACATGAGAGAATGCGCAGTGACTTAATATCTAACATATTCAGAGATTTGATTAGGGGTACCGAGTGATGTATGGGGCCAGAGTTGGATATGTCCTAATAGCAGCTTTGTGTT
>WNGS01024349.1:0-10159 GCA_020271785.1 Procambarus virginalis | reverse complement strand
CATTATCGAGTTTTCATTTACGTTAATGTCCATCAGTGGCACTATAACCAACAGCTAACTAGCAACCCTTGCTGTGCGGCTGCATACTGAACTAACCTGAAGACAGGTGTGCCCACTGACGACGCAATATTGCACATCAAAAAAATATCACAGACTAAGTTACACCACAGCGAGTGATTTATTACGTTAATGGCCATCCAGTGGCATTTGCAACACAGCTATTCAACAGCCCCTCGAGAAATGACAGCAGGCTCCATCCTGCTGACACTTCAGGCTGACAACATGAACTAACTGAACAAATGAAGGATATCCACTGATGACACAAGCAAGCAATCAATAGTGTCACGGCTTCACGGTGACAGCTACTCTAATCACAAGCTTAAGGTCCTCCCGCCCAACAGGAGCGACCCCCGTAACTAGGTGGGTAGTCCAACAGTGACTCCCCCTATCACAACCTAATGTGAACACTCTTTGCAACTCCCTACAAGAAGTTGCACTGTAAACAGTAAACAAAGTCAGGCAAGGTGGGATTCTGGGAAACAGCTCCAATGATCCCAAGTTACTCTACTCTCGTCACCAGACGATAACCAAAAGCAATTGCCTTAATCAATTACAACATTGATTATGTTAATAATTACGTTAATTGACTGATCACAGCAGTCAGCAACAAAGTACTACTTTAATCACAAACAATTGTCTCTCACTAGACAACAACATGATGGTACTCTACGTCAACACAAGTCATCTTGTCTCTCAACACATGTAACAATAACTCAAGTCTCTTACATTACATCACACTTGACTCCTGCAAGTATTCAGTGAGTAATTCTTAATTAAGGTCAAACGGACCACTAATTACATCCCAATTGAGTTACGTTAACTAAGCCTACCCTAAGTGGGTAGCTTCTCAACAGTCTGTGTCATTAATTAATTTAATATGAGTGTTAATTATCCTAATTAACCTCGAGCAATTCATTAACTGTCACCAGGACCGATAATTAATCATACATAAATACGTCTCACTCCGCACTGCCTAAGCAGGTCTCATCAAACACTGAATTCACGGAAGAGGAGTTAATTACTAATTAACAATGAGTGCATCTTAATCCACTGTCACCAGACAGAATATGATTAATATAACGAATATGCTAACTCCATGACCTCGCTTTACCGAGTCATCTGAGTCCTCAAGACTCCAGACGTTAATTACTCCACTAATTATCATGAGCCACTAATTGCTATACCTCCAAAAGGTAATTAGTCTCGAGCAAATGACGTTAACACTATTACTGACAGACTCTGACAGATCCTCCCCCACTACGTGAATTCATGATGAGAATGCTAATTACATAATTAGCTACAGTGGTCAATTAGTTGTCACATGGACAATTAATTGCACCGGAAACGTATTTCAATAAGCTCAATACTGTTCTCTAACTGTTCACACTCACTCAAAAATAAATGTGCACCCCTTATCCAGTTAATTACCCCTTTAATTAACTCACCGAATCCTCAAGTCCTCAACACAACTTAAAGAAACAAAGTAACCCTAATGTTTCATAGGTCACACTTACAATGGCATGCATAACAACATAAATGCACCGCCCACATACGGTTGTGGCTACTGCAACTCGTTAATAACTATACCCACACAGTAATGACACACGGTTTTGCAACAACAAAAGTATACCAATATTACTGCCCTCTCTAATCTTGCAAATGTTGCAAAAGACTGATCAATCACGTCTACTTCAGCAAGACAATTTACGTTAATATAAGACACCGTCACTATGCGGACAGCTGGCGCTAATTCTCCATAATTAGGCAAATTAACTAATTGCTTGCCCCCATTAAGTACTGAGAATTTCCCTGAATACTCAAAAGGGTCCCCTTAAATCCTCAACACAGTTCCTAGGACAGTAATATCGTATACCTGATAACAACACTGCACAAACCTGCAACACAATGATGCCGTCAGCATGCCCCACATGCTAATGACATCATTAGGCAATCAGTCAGCAATCACATCTACTGACTCACCACACAACACAGTACATACAACATGAAAATGAAACATATGGAAATGCCTTACATAATCAATGAAAATTATATCACCAGGACAATATACAGACCTCAGGATATCCACTGATAATCCTGCAACACAGGCCTGCCTACCTCTACACTGGCATAATTAATCATGCGGTACCATGGCATAATCCTGGCTGAACGAATATACAGAATCGACAGACTGGATCATTTATATGGTAATTCTCTACACTGACTGGTCCCATACTCAAGTCAGTCTACACACAACAATATCCACATATGTATATAACTACTTGTGTGGTGCTGTGTACAATATCCCTCTCCAGGTACCCCCCTACTAGTCACCTGGACGTGCTACAGACAGCTGTCTCTCAGCTGCTTCCCTAGCCTGGCAGGGCTATGGTACAACACAGCTTTTACCGAAATTTCCCTTAATATTGAGACACTGTTACACTCCGATTATTGTACTCACATTTTCCTCTCATTTCACTCATTTCCCGGGGTCACTACCTCTCTGGCTGTCAACACTTAGCTTGCTCCTCGTGCGTCGACAAGATATGGCCCTAGGCTGTCCCGGGAAAGTGGCCAAGTGTGGCCAAGGGTGGCCAAGGCATGTGGCCACCGCGTGGAAAGGGTAACGCGTGACGTCACAGCACCCCACCCGAGCTTAGCTGGTGCGCGGGGTGGGGTGGCCTGGCCGGGCCGGGTGGCAGGTGGCTTGGCCGGGCGGCAGGTGGCTTGGCCGGGCGGCGGGTGGCTTGGCCAGGCGGCGGGTGGCCGCGGGGCATACACACATGGATGGGGAATCACAAACAACCCCATCATACCAGAGCATGACTCGCTCTTACACTGGGGTGACAATGGTGACAATGGCCGGCGTCACCACCACATGGACGCCGTCGGGCGGAATTCAAAGTCCAACTGGGGCCTGTAATATCACCTTAATTACACTAGGAGGCCCTGCCCATTATTCCACCCAATTGTCCATGAACATACAGGATATTTGAACCACCTACTACACCCTGAGGCTCTGCCAGCTGCCCCATGGGTGATCACTGTGTCTGAGGCTTTTCACTGTCCCGTAGTATTCATCAGCCCCAATTTCACGCGAATTTGGGCCTCGATACACCCAGGGTGGCAGGAGTGCCATGCAAGATGAGTAATCTGGACGACAGAAGCGATTAACGGTGGTGGAGGTGTGTGGTAAAAACTCCAGGCAGTATATCTTCTTTTAATTGACTTCAATAAATTAAAGTTTATCTTATTTTTTTCTTAGTAGGTAAGAAATTGAGTGGACTGTATGTACTTGTTAAAACTGCCTGAAATTAATCTCACACAAATTGGGGGGACAATTTGTAGCTTAAACCACTTTGTAATGGCTCCTTCTTAAACTACAAATTGTTTACCTAAGTTTAATTATATTATTTTATCATACCACATATGGTGGTCTAATCTACTATTATTTCAACAATTATTACTAGTTATGAATACTACTACTACAATAACTAGAATGGCCTTATCTGAGCCTGTAGTAAGGGCCTGCTAAGGCTGTGTCATGTTAGCATCTATGTGGGTGTGGCCCTGTGCCTCATGGTGCCAATGGCGGCTGTGGAGGCCTTCAAGGCTGGCAACAGCTAGGTACATGTGCATAGTTCTACTGCTCAGCTACTTGCTGTTCCAAGTCACAATTTACCTGTTTGGGATGCAAGGAGTTAGTACATTTCCCTAAACATATCAATACAGGTATAACATGGTATGTGAGGGCTGTAAAAATGGGGTACACGTACATGGTGTTGGTGTTGTTCATATATCATAACCGACTTATACCCTTGGATATTAAGCAGTGCACTAGAATAATAAACAAATACTTGGTAAGCCGGATACAATCGTTGTTGATAGGCTGTGTTGTTGGTTGTTGACACGTAAATAGGTGTCTAGGTGTTAAACCAACTCTGGAGCCATGGGCAGCGTAAGGCTGCTTTGTTATTGTTTTCGTGTGAGCGTGGCGTCTGTAAGAGACGCTCTGCCTCCCTTGTTCCAATATTTTTTCCACTTCTAAGTTAAATTTACGTTAACAAGGGAATCAAGCTATATTTTGGTGTTAATAATTATATTCAGTCTTATTGAACACTTTTTTATTCAATTTAGACATTAAACTGTTGTATGAACAGTGGTTTAATAATGTAAATACTGCGGCGACGTCGATGACGTCACGGAGTCTCCCATTCTCTAATTTTAAGAGGATACTGTTAAGGGAAGACTATACTATTTGTGTGTCGGTTTCCCGACATAATTCCGGGGGGGAAGAACACGGGTCGAAGTCCCGGTAAGGACTGCGATCACTTTATTCTTCTCCTTCAGAATTATAATGCTGCTTTAATTTGAGTTTACATTGTTGAGCTGCAGTCCTTTGGGGACGTATGTCCCGTACTGGCGTATCGGGTGCTGGAAGTCGCTGTACGTCTTCGTTCCTGGCCAGTTCTAAAGGAACTAATTTCTCTAAAGTTTTGAGAGTAGTGTTGCCTCGGCATTTCACTTTCACTATTCTCAAGATGCCCTGGCTGTCTGGATGAACAGAGACTATTTGACCTAAAGGCCACTCTGAGCGTGGTCCATCACTATCCACCAGAACTATGTCACCAGGGTTCAAGTTAATTCTGTTGTAGGGGTTGTTTGCCCCGTAATGATACTCTCTCAGAGCTGTAAGGTATTCTCGAGTCCATACGTCATTCCACCGACTTATCACCCTTGATAGATGTTTGAAACGTTGAACCAAATCACTCTCTTGGACATATGAAGGATCCTCTGGTTCCTCGTCCGTAAGGGACACAAGTGTTTTGAGAGGTCTACCATACATCAAATGAGCTGGACTTAATGGTTCACGCTGCAAAACATCATCAGAGAGGTAGGTAAGTGGTCGGTTATTGACTCGTGCTTCTATCTCTATGACTACTGTTTGAAGCTCCTGCAGGTCAATCTTTTGGCGGTGTAGGGTTTTCCGTAGAGAACGTTTTACCGTACCAACCATGCGTTCATAGAAGCCTCCGTGCCATGGTGCTCTGGGAGGTATGAATTTCCAATGGCACTGCCGTTGATTTAGGGCTGTGCGTACCTTTGGATGTGTCCAGATTTTCCTCAGACATGCTTCTCCTGCCACTAAGTTGGACCCATTGTCTGAGATCATTAACTTAGGACAGGATCTACGTGAAGCAAACCTGCGGAAAGCCTGTAAGAATGCTTCGGCACTCATATCGGGAGTCACTTCTAGATGGACTGCCCTTGTTGTGGCACAAGTAAAAAGACAGATGTAAGCTTTTACTGGTTTCTTGTCTTTAGTGCCTGTAAGTGTTAGTGCTCCTGTGAAATCTACTCCTGTAGTCTCAAAGGGACGAATATGTACGACTCGTTCCTTCGGAAGTGGAGGTGGGCCAGGATATGGACACACTCTGGCATCGTATCTCCGGCAAACAACACAGGATTTGATTATTGATTTTACTGTCTGTCTACCTTGGGGTAGCCAGTACTGTTGTCTTAAGTCTGTGAGAGTATCTAATACCCCACCATGCAGAGTGCAGTATTTGTGTATATGTAACACAATTAGTTTGCTTACTATGTGGTGACGAGGGAGCAATATTGGATTTTTTGCTTCCAAATCTATGTCAGCGTGCTGTAAGCGGCCTCCGCATCTGATTATGTTATAATTGTCAGTGTCTAACCAGAGACCCAGATCACGTTGTAGCTTCTTTGGAACATTGTCAAATTCTGTCCCGAATGTGTCGATCTGAGCTCTTTTGACCCAATACCTTAGGGCATTAGGGAATTTATGCTTGATTCCTATTTTCTTTAGAAAATCAAACACTACTTGGGTGACACCTATAAGTTTGTTCAGTTCAGAGTACCGAGTAGGATCAATTACCAAAGTCCGAGGTGGTTCTGGGTTCTCAGTGGGAACAGTAACATTGGTCACAATGACTTGTGGCTTTTGTTCAGGCCACTGGTCGCTGATTAGCCACTGAGGTCCATTGAACCACATCTCTGCCTTTGTTAATTGCCGTAAAGTCAGTCCTCGGGAGAGATAGTCAGCTGGATTCTCTTTTGTGGGTACATATCTTAGTTTATACCCTGCTGACAACTCTCGTATTTCCTTAACGCGGTTACTCACGTAAGGATTCTTACTGTTATTGTTCTTAACCCACTGTAGTACTGCCTCATTATCTGACCAAACTACTGTTTCTTTAAAGTGGATGTGGCGTAAGGCCTTGATCAAATAATGAGCCAATCTTACTCCTAACAGTAAGGCTGTTAATTCCAGTTGTGGCAGTGATCTTTTCTTTAAAGGTGCCACTCTGGCCTTTGATGTGAGCAAATTGGCTTGCCCATTTGTGACCAGGTAAGCTACTGTTCCATAAGCCTTTCCTGAGGCATCACAGAATACATGTAGCTTAATTGGTTCTTTTCATTTACTACTGTGTTCCTGGGGAACTTGACAGACTCTAGGGTACTTAAATCTTTTACTAAACCTTGCCATTTTTCTTGTAGAGCAGGTGTTAGAAGATCATCCCAGCCTATCTTTTGTTGCCAACATTCCTGTATTATCAACTTCCCATTAATCAGTACTGGGCTTAATAGTCCTAATGGGTCGAAGGGTTTGCTGACTTGTGATAGTAATTTTCTCATTGTTAAGTTAGTGGTATCAGGCTCCACTGACTTGATTGTCAACTGATCTGTTGTCGTGTTCCATTCGACACCTAGTACCTTTGTCATCTCGGGTACCTGGTAATCGGGAAATTCAGTTGAGATCAGTTGATTTAATTTTTCATTGTTAGAGACCCAAGATTGGAGAGGCATATTGGCTCCCATTAATTCTCGATTGGCCTCATGGTATATGTCCAACAGTTTACTTTCACTGTTGGTTGTACCTTGAAAATTATCCACATACAGGTTTTTGCTAATTTCCGTCTTGTTTGGGCTATTGGACTTCTTCAAGTGCGTATCCAAGGTAGCTTGGAGCAGAAAAGGAGATGACGTGGCGCCAAAAAGGACAGAGGCAAAACGGTAAGTGATTAATTCACTGTTCGGATCGTTAGGATCCTTAATCCATAGGAACTTTGTGTAGTTCCGGTCTTCTTCTTGAAGACCTACCCTAAGGAATGCCTTGCTGATGTCGGCCGTATATGCATAAGTCCCAATACGGAACTTTAACAGCACGTCGTAAAGCCTTTGTGTTAGGCTAGGGCCAGTTTGAAGACAGTCGTTTAACGAAACACTACTCGGCCTCATTTTAGCACTGCAATTAAATACTATCCGTAATGGGGTAGTTGCAGAATTCTTCTGTACACAATGATGTGGTAAGTAGTGACCTTCCTTTGGGTTATCATTTGTAACAACTTCGATAAATTTGTCATCGAGTTGCTTCTGTATTATTTCATGGTACAACTTCAAGTTCTCAGGTTGTCTTTGTAAGCGCAACACCTGTGATCTCAATTGGTTTTGTGCCATAAAATGGTTGACGGGTAGCTGAGGGTGATTCAGCTTCCATGGTAACCTGACCCAGTATTGATTATCTCTGTATATAACTGAGTCCAGGTATTGTTTGTAAGTCCAGTCATCATCTGGGCTAGGTTGTTCAGGGACAATGCCGAGAGTTGCCAGGTCCCATAACTTGTGTACAGGGGGATCAAGCTCTTCCTCGGACATGTCTCTGAGTTGCAGTGGAGACTGGTCTCCTAGTCATGCAACCATTACTGGGTTGGCATGTTGGTGTTCTACAGGTGCGGGTTGGTTTAGCCGTAATACAGGGCCTGTTAGCAAATAGCCACCTGCAGATGGTAACACGTTCATACCGTGTTTGTATTCCTTTCCTTTGATAAACTTATGGTAGACATCTGATCCCATAAGGATTCCAATATTGGAAAGGTTATCTGTTGTGATTTTATCAGCCAAATGAATTCCCCTTTTTTCTAGGAATTTGGCTGTTGTCCCCAGACCATATACATATAGATCTGTTGGGAATCTATCTACTACTAGAGCTTGTACATTTTGTTCGTAACCTCCTAATCGTACTTTGGGTTGTACTACCTTGAAAACTCGGGCTCCTGAGTCAGTCAGGAATCCTGCTATGTTTATTCGTGTCTCCTCTACAGGTGTAAGTTTCAGGGTATCTACCAACTCTTTGGATATAAAGGTCAATTGGGACCCTTGATCAAATAATCCACGTACGGTGGCTTTGTTCTCTCCATTTCTAATGATCAATCGTGCAGTAGGTAGAGCTGATTTATGTTTAGACCTTGTTGAGAAAACACTTATGTCAGGTAGCACAGTACAAAGCTGTACTGAGGTGTTAGTTCCTTCCTCCTCCTGTGGTTTGGCAGACTTTGTACTTGAATCCCCACAAAGTGCTGTATGGTGTTGACCCTTATGGCACCTATAACAGGTGCGTATTGTTGATGTGCAGCTGTCGGGATGATGTTCCCTTATACACTTGGTACATCTATGTATCTCCTTGAGTCGTTTTATGCGTGTTGCACGATCGGGGTATCGTCTGCAATTGTACATGGAATGTGATTGTTCACAGAACAGACATGGTCTCCAGACGTTAACAGTATCTTGAGGAGTCACCGATTTGGGTGACGCGTTACCTGTAGGTTTGGAGGTACCAACTGCGTATGTGCCCACACTGCCTTGTCTCCACTTTGGAGAGGGAGAAGTTGTTTTAGATTTGTTTGGAGTACTGTTTGTACTCTGTTGTTTACTATTAGTAGTAGACGAAGGTTTAGATGTCGCTTTTTCATCTGGGATAACTCTTTCTCGTTCTATGATGGTTTGTAACCCCTTTGTAATCTCTGTTACTGTCAGATATGACTTTCCATACAACACAAACAACTTATCCAGGATGTCCCTGGGTAATTTGCGAGTCATATGGACTTGGATTATCCAGTCTGATTCATCCAAGTTTACTTTATTTTTAAGTGCCTTAAGCAAAGACTCAAGCTCCAATCTAAAGGCTTGGAGTGAGACTGCTGTATTATTTGGATGTTTAATATCTAACAGCTTCTGGGTTAAAATTCTGATAGTCCTTTCAGGCTTCGCATAGTTGTCCTTGAGTAGTTGTACAGCATTGTCATAATCGTCATCTGTGTGATTCAGATTACAGACTACCTGAAAGGCTTCATCCTTCAAGACACTCTGTAAATACGTAAACTTTGTCGTCTTTGGTACATTGACATTAGAATCCACAGAATCGACAAATTTGCTCCAGAAATTGTCCCAATTCTCGTCCTCTGTTCCAGAAAAAGTTGGGAGACTGAGTGATGGTAATTTGACTTCTGGTGCTGTCTGATTCTGGGTAGTTGTGGCTGCAACATTTATATTGGCCTTATGGGCGTTATCAAATCTTCATAAGTTGTAATTGTTCAAACATTGCATCTTCATAATCAGAGTGTTCTTGGAGAATGTTGTTCATCGTATCTTCATCAATACTAGAAACGTTAAGTAAATCTTGATACTGTTTCATTTGTTGCAACACACGGTCATATTTGTTCCGTGTAAGCTTAAGATAGTTTTCCAGTGCTGCATAATTAACTGGAGTTTGATTACTCATGTCTTCACATTTGTTAATCTGCCTTGTGAGATGCCCCTTTAAGGCCCTAAGGGTTAATTTTACATTTGGAGTGTAGACATCTTGAAAGTACTTGCTAGTCGTATGGACTTTTAACTATTGGCACTTGAATTAGTAAAGCAACTAGTTTCCGAACTAGAGCTGTTTATCATTTAAAATATATACTACTGTATAATCATACACGCTATAATTTGAGTGGTAAGCCTGTATCAATGCTGGTATTCCGCAAGCTAGCCCGTCATTATCACTCTTGGTTGGTACAGAGACACAGGTTAACACTCAAAGGTGAAATGATTATAGTTAAATTATACCTATAATTATATGTATGAATATCAGGTTGACAACACAACTCGGGTTGTCATGAATACTGCATAAAAATATGTACTTGCTAGGTTGTAATATATGTTCAACTCTAGACAAGTGTAAAAATCTTACCCTTACACCAGGTTAGCACAATAAAATTAAACTAGGTTGCTGTACAACACCAGCCTAAAA
>WNGS01024348.1:0-11322 GCA_020271785.1 Procambarus virginalis | reverse complement strand
GTGTGTGTGTGTGGTGTGTGTGTTGTGTGTGTGTGTGTACTCACCTAGTTACTCACCTAGTTGTGCTTGCGGGGGTTGAGCTCTGGCTCTTTGGTCCCGCCTCTCAACCGTCAATCAACAGGTGTACAGTTTCCTGAGCCTAATGGGCTCTATCATATCTACACTTGAAACTGTGTATGGAGTCAGCCTCCACCACATCGCTTCCTAATGCATTCCATTTGTCAACCACTCTGACACTAAAAAAGTTCTTTCTAATATCTCTGTGGCTCATTTGGGCACTCAGTTTCCACCTGTGTCCCCTAGTGCGTGTGCCCCTTGTGTTAAACAGCCTGTCTTTATCAACCTGTCGATTCCCCTGAGAATCTTGAATGTGGTGATCATGTCCCCCCTAACTCTTCTGTCTTCCAACGAAGTGAGGTTTAATTCCTGCAGTCGCTCCTCGTAGCTCATACCTCTCAGCTCGGGTACTAGTCTGGTGGCAAACCTTTGAACCTTTTCCAGTTTAGTCTTATGCTTGACTAGATAGGGACTCCATGCTGGAGCCGCATACTCCAGGATTGGTCTGACATATGTGGTATATAATGTTCTGAAAGATTCCTTACACAAGTTTCTAAAGGCCGTTCTTATGTTAGCCAACCTGGCATATGCTGCTGATGTTATCCTCTTGATATGAGCTTCAGGGACAGGTCTGGCGTGATATCAACCCCCAGGTCTTTCTCTCTCTCTGACTCTTGAAGTATTTCATCTCCCAAATGATACCTTGTATCTGGTCTCCTGCTTCCTACCCCTATCTTCATTACATTACATTTGCTTGGGTTAAACTCTAACAGCCATTTGTTCGACCATTCCTGCAGCTTGTCCAGGTCTTCTTGAAGTCTCAAGCTGTCCTCCTCTGTCTTAATCCTTCTCATAATTTTGGCGTCGTCAGCAAACATTGAGAGGAATGAGTCTATACCCTCTGGGAGATCATTTACGTATATCAGAAACAGGATAGGTCCAAGTACAGAGCCCTGTGGGACTCCACTGGTGACTTCACGCCAGTCTGAGGTCTCACCCCTCACTGTAACTCTCTGCTTCCTATTGCTTAGGTACTCCCTTATCCACTGGAGCGCCCTACCTGTTACTCCTGCCTGTTTCTCCAGCTTATGCATCAACCTTTTATGGGGTACTGTGTCAAAGGCTTTCCGACAGTCCAAAAAATGCAGTCCGCCCACCCTTCTCTTTCTTGCTTAATTCTTGTCACCTGATCGTAGAATTCTATCAAGCCTGTAAGGCAAGATTTACCCTCCCTGAACCCATGTTGATGGGTTGTCACGAAGTCTCTTCTCTCCAGATGTGTTACTAGGTTTTTTCTCACAATCTTCTCCATCACCTTGCATGGTATACAAGTTAAGGACACTGGCCTGTAGTTCAGTGCCTCTTGTCTGTCACCCTTTTTGTATATTGGTACTACATTAGCAGTCTTCCATATTTCTGGTAGGTCCCCCGTTTCCAGTGACTTACTATACACTATGGAGAGTGGTAAGCAAAGTGCTCCTGCACACTCTTTCAATACCCATGGCGAGATTCCATCCGGCCCAACAGCTTTTCTCACATCCAGCTCCAATAGGTGCTTTTTGACCTCATCTCTTGTAATTTCGAACCTATCCAAGGTCACCTGGTTTGCTGCCACCTCTCCCAGCGCCGTGATATCTCCCTGTTCTATTGTAAAGACCTCCTGGAACCTTTTGTTGAGTTCTTCACACACCTCTTTGTCATTCTCTGTGTACCTGTCCTCGCCCACCCTAAGTTTAATCACCTGTTCCTTCACTGTTGTCTTCCTCCTGATGTGACTGTGTAGTAGCTTTGGTTCAGTCTTGGCTTTGTTAGCTATATCATTTTCATACCTTTTCTCAGCTGCTCTTCTCACACTGACATACTCGTTCCTGGTTCTCTGGTATCTCTCTCTACTTTCTGGTGTTCTGTTATTACGGAAGTTCCTCCATGCCCTTTTGTTCAGCTCCTTTGCTTTCATACATTCCCTATTAAACCACGGATTCTTCCTTTGCTTCTCTGTTTTTTCCTGTTGGGCTGGGACAAACCTGCTTACAGCCTCCTGACATTTTTGGGTGACATAGTCCATCATGTCTTGTACGGACTTGGTTCCGAGTTCTGTGTCCCAATGTATATCCCATAGGAATTTATTCATCTCCTCATAGTTTCCCTTTCGGTACGCCAGCCCTTTGGTTCCCAGTTCTTTTTTGGGGGTGATAATTCCTAGCTCAACCAGGTACTCAAAGCTCAATACACTATGATCACTCATTCCCAAGGGGGCTTCCAACTTAACTTCCCTTATATCCGACTCATTTAGGGTAAATATCAAATCAAGCAAGGCTGGTTCATCCCCTCCTCTCATTCTTGTCGGTCCCTTGACGTGTTGACTTAGAAAGTTTCTTGTTGCCACATCCAGCAGCTTAGCTCTCCATGTGTCTGGGCCTCCGTGTGGGTCTCTGTTCCCCCAATCTATCTTCCCATGGTTGAAGTCTCCCATGATTAGAAGTCTGGATCCGTTCCTGCTAGCCACAGAAGCTGCTCTCTCTATTATATTGATGGTGGCCATGTTGTTTCTATCATATTCCTGTCTGGGTCTTCTGTCATTCGGTGGGGGGTTATATATGACTACTATTATAATTTTCTGTCCTCCAGTTGCAATGGTGCCTGATATGTAGTCCCTGAAACCTTCACAGTTCTGAATTACCATCTCTTCGAAACTCCAACCTTCTCTTAGTAGCAAAGCCACACCACCTCCTCCTCTCCCTTCTCTCTCTTTCCTCACTACATAGTAGCCCTGTGGAAACACTGCATTTGTTATGATTTTCGTTAGCTTTGTTTCTGTGAGTGCTATTATGTCTGGGTTTTCTTCTAGTGCCCACTCTCCAAGTTCACTAGTTTTATTTGTAATCCCATCTATGTTAGTGTACATCGCCTTGAAGCTCACTTTCTTCTGTTCATTTACATATCCCTTTCTTGGCGAGTATTCTACTGGTGTGGGAAGCTGTTCCGTGGGTGAGAGGATCTGTGAGGTGGTTTGCAGGGTCGCAGAGGGTTTTGGGGTGGGGGGTGGGGTTTAAGGGAAGGGGGAACGGGTAGGGTGTGGGTTAAGGAGATAGGGGGGACATGGAGGATACGGGGTGAGGGGGGAGGAATAGGGAGGGTATGGGATGAAGGGGGAAGGGGGACTGGGGGGAAAGGTGGGAGGGGGACATGATGGGAATGGGGATGGGGTGTCGGGGTCAGAATGGGGTGGGGGGGAGGGAGGGTTGGGTGGGGGCAGGTAGGGTGAGGGGAAGGAAGGGTTTCTATGCAGAGGGGGTTGGTGGTGTTGCCCCCCCCCCCCTCTGGTGTTGCTGGGATGCTGGTTTTGGGTTCCCCTCTTGTCTCTGGGACTGCTGTGTTGGGGGCTGTGATTTCCTGGTTTGCTCCTCTCTCCCTGCGCTTCCTCCTTGCCTCTGCTGCCCTGGCTCTCTCCTCCTTCGTCCTGTCCCTCTGCAGGAATACTTGTTTGTATCCCTCCACATGTTGGAGACGACTCTTCTTTTCTAGAATATCCTCCTTCTTGGTTTCGTTTGCAAACACCACCATTACAAGTCGGTTTCTGTCCCTGTTGTACCAGCCCAACCTGAAAACCTTCTCAATGTTGTGTGCAGCCTTTTCCATCTGTAACCCCTTCAGTAGCCCATGTACTGCCTCTCTATCCTTGCCATTCCATTCTTGCCTGTTGGATCCTTCCTGTTCTTTGATGCCTACAACTACCAACAACTGTGTGAGTGTGTGTGTGTGTGTGTGTGTGTGTGTGTGTGTGTGTGTGTGTGTGTGTGTGTGTGTGTGTGTGTGTGTGTGTGTGTGTACGACGCCTGGTGCACATATCGCCTTGGGTCACTGGGATTTTTTTTTTCACGTGTTCCGGCTGGTTCTCCCGGCGAGGTGACGGTGTCTGGCGCCAACTTGGCCTAGATGTGCTAGGAGTTTGTGGGTCTTGGTGGGCTCCTAGTGTGCCATCAGCCGTGGTGAGCGGCCGGCTTCTGCTCTGCCGGGGATCATTGGAAGAATTTTGCATTTTAGCTGGGGACTGAGTTTTTTATTCTGCTACCCAGTGTTCTCTGTGTGGGGCGAGGCCGACGCTTGTCACCCTGAGGGATTCCTGGGGCTCCCCAGTCACCTGCCTGTTTGTGTTTCCTTACCGTGAGGCATACTAGTTTCCAGTTATTGGCATCACTCATTTCGCAATTCGGCTTGGCATTTCACCTTTCCGGGCTTTACGTTTAACCCTTTACGGGTACGCCAGGGCGCATCCGATCCCACGATCATCGTCGCCCCTATAATCGACAACAGCAACACGGTGTTGAAGCACCTTTAATTGTAGCCGTCTAGCATCCGTGGACCTGATTGGTGGTGTAAACAGCACACACAATGTGTATTAACTGCAAGACACACTATTTAAGTGATAAGTGGGTCTTGCTACAGTGAAAGAAGTGTGTGATCACATCGTCGCCACAGCATGCGACGCCTCACTCCCTCACACAGAATAAACAAGATGCCACCACCTCATGGGGGACACTCCATGGTTGAACAAGCTTAGTTTTAATTGTTTATCTTTTGTGAACCCCCTAGTTGGTAGTGTAAAACTACACATAAATGTGTATAAACATCAAGGTATTCTGTTTAATGTAAAATAAGGATGTCTTGCCAAGAAACAGTGATAGAAGTGTGTGACCACACCGTCACCAAAGTTGTGACACACACACCCACCCACACTGTTTATAAGAAACTCTGCCACGAATTCAAGGATTTGGACGGTGGTGTAAAACTACACATAAATGTGCAGAAACATTAAGGCACTCTGTTTAATGTGGAGAGCTAGTGTCACAATTGATATGTTTGTCCTGCACACCGCCCACCCCCCCACCCCCATCCAGTGGGCAGCGGTGGATAGGTTACAATCACTTAGTTACTACCTACAGCTAGCAAACTGGGGATATTTGGCTAAAATTTCTGGTAGCAGATCATTTTGAATAAAATATTTACACATCGTTGGAACATTGGTTATAGAATTGTCTCTGAATTCACGTATCTTTTCGCACTCCATCACATAGTGACGGAGGGTGTGCGACACTATGTGATGGAGCGTGAAAAGATACGTGAATTCAGTAAATTGTCAATTGTATTTTCTGATTCTTGTCTGTAGGGATAACGTTCCTATTAATAATATCTTTCAGGACCCTTTCCTCTGTTTTATGAGCCGTCGAAAAGAAGTTCCTGTAGAAAAGTCTAATAGTGGGTACAGGTGTTATGTTAGTTGACTCTTCAGAGGTTGCATGGCGTTTCACCTTTCTTTTATGACGTCTCATCATACTATGCAAGGCCCGATTTGCCTAATAGGCCGAGTGATTTTCTTTATTTTCAATAAATTGTTTTTATTTAAAATAAAAAGGGAACGAAGGGAACACAGAGCATTCAGAGAGAAACTTGTCATTTAACTCTAAATAAGTATGAGTGCTCATTTCTTCTACCACCCTTTTTTATGTTGTACACTTTAATATACAAGGTTATGTAGTTACATATTTAAGTATTTAAAAAAATGAACATTAAGAGGAAATAAGGGAAAGTTTGTTTCCTAGAGGCTGTAGATTTCTTCGAACTCCTCCGACGCTGGGCAGGAACCAAGGATACAGCAGGCATTACCCCTCTGGATCGCGACACTGAACACTGGAAGAGAAAACGTGCTGCTCTAAGGTTTCTTGTAGTGTCTATGAGGCTGGAACCAAGATACTTAAGAAATCTTCTTGCACTCTCTTCCGATGGACCTTGGGTCTCAGATCCTACTGGAACGAAGTTGTACAGGTGATCTAATTCCCTGCACTTGGTCGACTTGTATCTTTCTCTGTGTGCTGCTGCGGCTTATGCTTAGCTAGCAGAGAGGTTGACGTATGTGGTTGCCAGGGTGGATACACAAGTATAGTCCCACACCAACTGTCTACCACCCTTCCAAGGGTGTAGTGTGATTCCATCTGGTCAGTCGGCAAAGCTAGCAGAGTTATAGTGCAATAGATTGCAGGGCTCTCTCCCTCTGCTGGGCACTGGGCAGAGGCAAGGCTCCTCCTCATTTGATGATGTCATTGACTTCGTCGTGTCTAGAGTGCCACCCACCTGATTTTCCACAGTGTAGGCCATGCAATCCATTTTCGTCTGCAACTGCCTTGCCGCAAATACATCTGTGAACAGTGTGGAGCTGCCTTTACAGAGCTCCTGCGAATCAAGACGTGTGCCTGTCATAGACATAGGGACTGTCAAAAGGAAGGCCCCCCTGCGTGGGGATCCAGCACAGCTGTGAGGCGTGCACGATCACTGGGAGTTGTTGCTGTCTCCAGCAAAGCTGTGGCTTCTTTGTCTACAATGGGGCTGTCTCAGCTGGATTATTTTTTGGTCTTCAACATGGTTGGTCTGAGTGCTGGGTCTGCCATGGTACCCCATTTTGTGTCGCATTCCAAGTAGTGGGAGTCCTGCATCCCTGCTAAGTCACACTGGTTGACAGGTAGAAATTCCTTAACCAGGTCATCTGATGCTGAGGAGGAAGACAGGAAGGCTGGGACAGCAATTTGGGTGTCAGTATGGACACCCAAGTTGCCGAGCCTGACAGGAAGAGTGGCTTGTTTCCAAAGGCATTCATTGAGGGAGAGGTTGACAACGTTTTCTAGCATGGTTTTCAGTAATAGGTCATACTCTTAAAGATTTGGGCTGTCGTAGGATGGGGCGCACCTCAGAAAGTAGGTTAGTCTCGGAAGGGATAGACATTTAGTGAGGAGATAAAAAGCGTCGTAGGCATCCATGTCACCTAACCTGCTTTCCATCCTCCTGAGGTCTGTGATTTTCTTATCAAGGGTCTTCTGAATGGCGTTAGACCCGAGGGAGGGCTCCAAAGAGAGTGCTGTTCACAGCCCTAATGCCATGGGCTCCAGGCAAGGCGGTCTTTATTCTAGCAATGACGTTTGGGTTGGAGGAGACTACATCACACTTGGAAGGGTTCAGAAAGAAACCCAGGGTTACTTCTTGCTCCCTTATTTTTCTGATGTCTTCCAAGACGTGGTCTAGGAGGCCAGCTATGGTGCCATCATCCAAAAACAAGATGTTGAACTCACTGGACAAGCTTTCAGGGATTTTTTTAAGACTAAGCAGAAAAGAAAAGGAGCTAGAGGATCACCTTGCTGAACTCCTTCGCATGATCTGATTTCGTATTCGCTATATAGCAGTTTTCATTTACCACTGTAGCAAGATAGTATGAACGGGTAGAGGGGCTGGAAATGGCAATGTACGGCACAAAGCACGGCATCTCTTCTGCCATGTTGAAGGCATTCTTAAAATCCAGTTTGAGCAGAGCCTTTTCATCAGAAATGTTGGTGATGTATGCTCGTGCTGCATGAGCAGGGGCTTTACTGTCTTGGGGGGATCCCAAATACTAGCTGAATTGGTTTCAGCAATTCAGCCACTTGCTGGCTGACTACCCTCGTGGCAGCCTTGGCAACCAGACGTCGGCGAGTATTGCCAACAGCGATTGGCCTGAGTATCCCCACCCTTCTTGTTGAGAGAACAGAGGCACCAAAAAAGAGTGGCCTGACGACCTCACATATATCAACAGCCAGGCACATGTTGACGAACCTTGTGAGTTCCATAATATCTTGTGCAACATCACCAACTGCAGGATTTAATATTTATTTGATGTGGGGTTTTAATCCTGTAAAGCCGCCTGCTAACCCAGATGGAAAAGAAAGAGCTGCTCTGTAGACCTCAGATTCACCAACAGTTAATGGGTCTGAAATGGTGTCGGCTGGAGGAGGTACGATGTTGTCGACTCGTTGGGCTCTGGGTGGGTGCTTACTTTGCAGGGCTCATGCTGTGGCAGAGTTTCTAGCAGCAATTTTCTCGTCACTGGTGAGCACTCGAATAACACTTGCGGTATTTCCCCTCTTCTATTTTCTTGATGATTTGTGCTCTGATTTTGCGCGTTTCCGATGTGTTGTTGTTGTTACTATTTCTGCGATAGGTGTGTTTTGCTCGAGGAGGCAGGCTAACTGGGTTATCCCTCCTTGGGGATAACCCAGTTATGGTTATCCCCCCAATTATCGCCCTACTGACCGAGGATGAAAGTGATTTGTCCCTCCTTGGAGGGATGGTGAGGCATACATTGCCAAACAAAAGGACATTGTGCCATGCTTGAATGTTTTCTGGAGAGTCATTGACCCTTTTCAGTGGATTACAGAGTTTGGCTGCTGTATTGGGGCAGGCTGCTTAGGGATGAGTGGTAATGTTCTAGCAAACGTCGCTGTGATCGCTTGAGTGTGGGTTTTCAGATGAAATTACGTTAATGGGAGGGTCTTCCCTAACTGTTAATGGTGGCTGGCCATTGCTTCCTTTTGGAGGATGGTGGGAATCTATGCATCTAGCCTCATTGATGGTGTGTAGGCGAATTACACCACCGTTAGTTTTTATGGTGGTGTTTTTGTTGCATACTTGACAAAAACCTCTTCTAGGAGTAGTTGTTGGCACTCCAAGACTTCTGGAGTCCTGCCCGACCGCTTGAACCCCTTCCATTTCAACTCGGTTGAGAGAGTTGAAATGTGCATTATCCTATAGCCCGAGTTGTAACTCACATTTCTGTTGCTCACGTGGCCCAACTAAAATGAAGTGATTTGATGAAATAGCTATGCCCAAAATTACCAACGAAGTGCCGTCGGGGGGGGGGGTCAAATAGCTTCGGCTATCACCTCCTTATGTGCGGTCACTGATGGCCGAGTGGATTAAGGCTCTGTGACACCAGGTGCAATGTGGTCCGGGTTCGAGTCACTTGTGGGTTGTGGAGTTTTCATTTGCATATATGCTTGGGGACCAATCAAGCTTGTTTGCATATATATATATATATATATATATATATATATATATATATATATATATATATATATATATATATATATATGTCGTACCTAGTAGCCAGAACGCACTTCTCAGCCTAATATGCAAGGCCCGATTTGCCTATTAAGCCAAGTTTTCATGAATTAATATATTTTCTCTAATTTTTTTCTTATGCAATGATAAAGCTACCCAATTCATTTTGTATGAGGTCAATTTTTTTTATTGGAGTTAAAATTAACGTAGTTGTACGACCGAACCTAACCAACCCTACCTAACCTAACCTAACCTATCTTTATAGGTTAGGTTAGGTTAGGTAGCCGAAAAAGTTAGGTTAGGTTACGTTAGGTAGGTTAGGTAGCCGAAAAACAATTAATTCATAAAAACTTGGCTTATTAGGCAAATTGGGCCTTGCATAGTAGGCTGAGAAGTGCGTTCTGGCTACTAGGTACGACATATATATATATATATATATATATATATATATATATATATATATATATATTATATATATATATATATATAATATATATATATATATGATATATATATATATATATATATGATATATATATATATATATATATACATATATATATATATATATATATATATATATATATATATATACATATATATATAATAATATATATATATATCATATTATATATATATATATATATATGATATATATATATATGATATTATTTTGTAGATATATATATATATATATAATATATATATATATATAATATATATATATATATATATATATATATATATATATATATATATATATATATATATGTAGATATATATATATAATATATATATATAGTATATATAATATATATGTAGATATATATATATATAATATATATATATATATATATATATATATAATATATATATATGTCGTACCTAGTAGCCAGAACTCACTTTTTGGCCTACTATGCAAGGCCACGATTTGCCTAATAAGCCAAGTTTTCCTGAATTAATATATTTTCTCTAATTTTTTTCTTATGAAATGATAAAGCTACCCAATTCATTATGTACAAGGTCAATTTTTTTTCATTGGAGTTAAAATTAACGTAGATATATGACCGAACCTAACCAACCCTACCTAACCTAACCTAACCTATCTTTATAGGTTAGGTTAGGTTACGTAGCCGAAAAAGTTAGGTTAGGTTAGGTTAGGTAGGTTAGGTAGTCGAAAAACAATTAATTCATGAAAACTTGGCCTATTAAGCAAATCGGGCCTTGCATAGTAGGGTAGGCTGAGAAGTGCGTTCTGGCTACTAGGTACGACATATATATATATATATATATATATATATACTATATATATATATATATATATATTATATATATATTAAATATTTACTATATATATATATTAGTATATTTTTTTTTGGTAGCAGTCTTTCCTGTAGACATATAATATATTATTAAATATGACCGAAAAAGTAAGATTAATAATTCTAACACGAATTTTCTCGATCTTCCTTATGTTTCTTTTTACTGTTGATGGTAAATGAAAATCAATTCTCCAAAATTCATTTTATTTCTAGTCTGACGAGACACTTGAGGCGTTTCGTAAAACTTATTACATTTTCAAAGACTTTAGTTTACACACACACAACTTATAACTGAACAGCATTGGCTCTTTTATACCTGCATTTGGGTGAGGTGATGTAATACAATAAATAGTTTTGGATGAGGTGAAAACAAACTTTCAACAAACACAGAACACGGAACAATGGGTATAAGTTAAAGGGAAGAATAGATCTGTAACTGCAGACGGCCTATTGGCCCATATTTCTTGATGTTTCTATATTGGAGCGGAGTCTTGAAGTGGGTAGAATATAGTTGTGCATTAATTGGCTGTTGATTGCCTGGTGTTGACTTCTTGATGTGTAGTGCCTCGCAGATGTAGGCCGCCTGCTGTCGCTGTATCTATCAATGATTTCTGTGTTGTTTGCTAAGATTTCTCTGGTGATGGTTTGGTTGTGGGAAGAGATTGTATGTTCCTTAATGGAGCCCTGTTGCTTAATGCATCGTTAAACGCCTGGAAAGAGATGTTGTTGTCTTGCCTATATACTGAGTTTTTTAGGCTTACAGTCCCCAAGAGGGCATTTGAAGGCATAGACGACGTTGGTCTCTTTTAGAGCGTTCTGCTCAGTGTCTCATGAGTAGGCTGGCCGTTTTCTTGGTTTTATAGGTAATCGTCAGTTGTATCTTCTGATTTTTGTCTGTAGGGATAACATTCTGTTAACAATATCTTCCAGGACCCTTTCCTCCGTTTTATGAGCTGTGGAAAAGAAGTTCCTGTAAAATTAGTCTAATAGGGGGTATAGGTGTTGCATTAGTTGTCTCTTCAGG
>WNGS01024343.1:0-15388 GCA_020271785.1 Procambarus virginalis | reverse complement strand
CGTACAAAGTGGTGGTCTGATAATGGTAAGGGGTGGTAAAGGGTAATTGCGGGTTTTAAAGGTTCATTGCGGAATGATTAATAATGTGTACTCGGGGCTCATCATAGCCGTGCTACCTGGAACGTTTTGTTTCAGGTTAGCGAATTCTTTAACAACAACAACAACGTATAATAAATGGAGCTAAACTAACTCTTTCAAAAAGAGGACAAATATGAAAACTTACTTATGATACCTTTCTCTTAATTACGAGAATAAAATAAGGGAATAGAAGATTGAATCAACTAAAAAATAACATTGCCCAAAACAACACTTTCCCTAGTCAATTCGGTCTGTCTCTCGAATAACTACCTCAACCAATATAGCAATTTGGAGGAAGGATGATGACATCGCATAAATGCATTTGATTGTGTAGACAGAGCGTTGCTTCCTGAGCAAAAAAAAATTAACCATTCACAAGCAAGCCTGTGGCGGATTAAAGTAGCTGGAATCATCCAATATCCGTTCTTACTATATTTAAAAGCTCAAAGATTCATAGCAAGAGACAGAGCAGAAACTTCAATGGAAGGATGGCATCGTGGTTTTTTTTTTTTTATGCACCTGACCCGAAACAAAGAGCATGGAGAATATCGCAAAATGCATAGATAGTTTGAGTGTCTTCATAACACCACGTCAATAGCAGTAGCACTCTCCGTCTTAAGCCGATATGGAAGACGCCTCGAATGCAGACTGCCCGAAACGCTTTGCGAATAGTGGCTTTAGGCCTTTGTATGTACTAGCTCATCTATAAATCAACCAAGTTTGTATCTCACTTGTATGTATGTACTGTGCCTGAATAAATATTTGTATGTATATGTACATTGTATAATGTGTTGTCTCTACTCATAAAACTCTCCCAGCTCACTGACACTCTTTCAGTCAGCATGTGTGCGCAGCCCGATCGGAGCTCTCTCCTCCACATTACAAGTGTAACCGCCTCATATGCAGATCTTGACCTTACCCCACACAAAATGGGCTTAAATTAAAAAAAACATGCAGTATAACAAGATCAAAGCAAGGAGGTAAGCAGTACACCTTAAATTTAGAAACGGTTAATCTTTAATGATTTTCGGGCTTATAAGTTGCTTTTGTTGTTCGTTTTGATTCATTCATACTACAGAAGCATGGCAAAGATAAAAAAAACTAAGCAACACTGGGTGTAATTTTGCAGACATGCAGGCAGACCTCCAGCTGAATACGAACGTTAACACGTTCAGAAGCTCCTGCCCTGTTTTAACTGTTTTTCAGTGCCTGAACCTTAAGACTTTAACAAATATAATGATCATCCTTGACATACTAATCTAGCTTCAACAGGCCGTGCAACATTGCAAAAAAGGAATCTAAAAGTTCATAATTCAAAACAAAATCCAAATACAAAACACTGACAATTTTGTGGGCGTGGAGGAAATGCAATCGTTTCCGATAACAAAGGAAAAAATAGGAATAACTCCAGAGCAAAGGGTAAACCAGAGGGAAGGAGTAAACAAGGGAAAACGGAAATCCGTGCCTCCGCTCCCGCGGACCACCCTATGCGCCATTTAAAACCTCAACCCAAAGAAAAGAAGGAGTTATTCTTGACCCTGCTGCCGTTTTTCTTCCTTCACTAGTTGGTGAGCCGGAACCTCTCGGGGAGGTACTATGTGGAGCGAGTCAAGGTAACAACAAGCACGCTTGACCTCGCAGACCTCACCAGAACCTAGTTTTCAATATATTATTTAAGATATACGACTTTTATCGGAATGAACAGTTCTGTACTATAGCAAAGCATTAATTAAGAGTGTTTATTTGAGAGTATTTCTAACGTTAATATATATAAAACATTATTAGACATGTAGAAAAGCGTAACGATCATGAAAAGGACCTATCTCTGTTAAGCATAGTAATTTTTCACTATTGGACACACCGTACATATACTGAAGCTAAGGACAATTAGATTACCGAACTTGTACTATTTACTTTATAAGAGTCAGGAAAAAATATATGAAACAAGTCAATCTAAATATTCCTAGGCCCCTCTTTAGTTTAGCACAATATGTAGATATTTAGGCATTAGATATAGTTGTTAGACCTAGGATGTTCGGATTAGGTTATTAGGCAACATAAATTACCAAACCTTTTTCTGGTTTGTCCACATTCAGTAGCAACAAATTCTACTTTCTAATTCGGCCCATTACGTCAAATATGTACTATGGTCCCCATCGTTACTGTAAGCACTATATATGAACAGGCGGATGGGATGCTATAGTGATATGACGGCATCCTGGGGTAAGGTTTAGAATTTTAATTTAATTCCATATTACTATTATTAAAATGTTACTTATGGTACTATTTAATGACCATTCCCATCGGTTCCAAAAATTAGAAATCTATTAGCTCTCTGAATCCACATTGTTGTGTTATGCAATTTTAAAGAGAAACTAAAAATGTTAAAGCTATATTATATAAGGTAGTACTAAATGAGCATCCAAGGTATAGCATAAAGCAATTTAGGACATATAAATCTACGAAAAGTTAAGGTGGATTGGTGGGCCGTATCCATCGGGTCTCTACAAAGTGTGACGTGCACGCGGATGTGCGACGCACAGCCCCTATTTGTGCCATTTCATCACACTAAGCAACTACAGGTAATACTATAATTTTTGAATAATATGGTTTTTAATGAAATGTTATGATAGGAAATGTAATTCTTGAATTATATTAATTGTACTACTGATGGTAGTCTATAAATATAAAAAGCTATTAGATGGCAAATATATATTATGCCTTTTATGACCCAAATGTCATCAGCCCCGCGGGACCACGATGGCATGGTGAACGCCACTACGGGCATTGAAGCATAGACCGTGCACTTGGAACGTTTGTCAGATAGCTGAATTCTAAAAAGCACAACCAACAGAGGCCCTTTATAATTTTCGAGCTGGAAATCTAATGTACAAGAGTAATTTATTTGCTTCGCAGCGCTGACGTCCAATAACTTGTCTACTACACTACCGGTGAAAATACAACATTGCTTTACCTGGGACTAGGAGACTCGAGACCGTCCGCTTCGATTCGGCAATGTACTAGTAACATTGTGACTATTGATGGTAACGTTATGATACCACTACATTTTTTACATTATTCCTGGTATTTCGTGTTCCTGTGTATTCCTAAGCTGGACAAACATACTGATAGGAAGCTAACATAATGAGAGCCAAATAATCCGGGTTCTCTATGGTAAAATTATTAAAACATTAATACGTCACAATAAAAGTGTATTATTGACACTTCCTCGATGATAACTTACTGCTGACACTCACAATATATATTCCAGACACTTTACTGGCAAATAAATATTACCGAAATGAATTGATGAGGCAATTCTATAGGGAAACAAAGGTTCCGTGATATTGGTAAAACGAAGGTTATTTATGGTTCTCGCATCGTATTAGTGCCCCAGATGCTATGCTGCACCGGGCCAATAAAATAGGCACTCTTACCAGCTAGTGTTAAAAATAAATCCGGAAAAATTCCGGAGTTGTTCATGCCAAGTTTAGGTCGTGTCTTCATCAAGAGGAAGATGAAAAACATAACCCGGTCTTAGCTCCAGTTTTTGCTGCCAGTCGGCCCGCGACATGCACCAGGAACTTCACCTGGCTCAAGCATTGCACCAGGACTTAACTCCCTCAACATGGACTCAGGAGCTTCAACTGTCCAACATTGCAGCCAGGAACTTCACTGTCTCAACCATCACCAGGAACATTCACCGTCTCAACATGCACCAGGGAACTCACCTGCCTCAAAAATGACAGGAACTTCAACTCCTCTAAACAGCCACCAGGAACTAATTTAATTATGTTTTTTTTTTTTTAGATATGTAAACCCACCAAAATACGAGTAGTATGTAATATTTCAAACAAAATATCAGTATGGGTCTTCCTGGAGGAAAACTTAGCAAAGTAAAGAGTCACAAACCGAAAACTACAGGGAAGAAGTTCCCTCTAGTTGCCATCTGTTTCACACCCATTTTTCATTTTTATTGTATAAAGAGACTCTTATAAACACTTAATTTGCCCGCTGTAATTTGCATTTTCAGGAGTCTCTTTGTTTGGAAAACAACTTCCAACAACGCTCCCTAGAGTCATTGTTTTTGGGAGACGAGAGGTGTGTGTGTAATTTAAAGTTTTCTGTTCTCATTGATAATTGATTTTAGCGGTAATTTTAATTTATTACTGCATGAAAATTGACAAAGATATAGGGCAGATGTATAGAGACATCCATAGTCTATTATACAGGGTAATAAGAGTAGTATTTTGATGATAGTATATTCCTACTATTGTTTATAGTTCGATAGTAAGTTGTAATAAGGATATTCAGAAATCTCACTGTAAAGACCTGGATGAGTAACATAGTAGTAGCAGGAAATGAGCTTTGAAGGGGTGAAGTGGTGTGAGTTGAAGATGCTGGAGGGAAGGACGTGGGCGTTGTGCGGTTCCATTGGCGACGAGTTTCCAGGCGGTGAGATGGGTGGTGGCCGCATTTTTATGAAGGGACCTGGGAATTATAAATTAAGAAGCTGGCGAACTTGTGGATGTGCTGTAGGCAGAGTGGGGGTGAGGCCGCAGGGGATTAGGTAAGATCACGCGATGGGGAGGGAGGAAGTAGTACCGATTGGAATAAGGTGATCTGCAGATTTGGGATGTTATCAGCTTAGTAAAGAGATTCTGCTAAAAAAAATGACATAGTGATACGGAGCGGAGAAGTGGCTGGAGAATGGGACGATCATTTGTAATATAATAAAAACGTGCTCTTTTATGGTAGGAAGCCCCATGGCTTACTCGCCATTAGTGATCTCGATAATGTTGTTACAAATATAAACACACGTATAGCATAGAGTTTGCGAGGGGCGATGAGTTAATAGGCTACAGATTGAACAGATCCAATACCGTTTACCCTGAGTGAGACGCAAGGGAGGAGGAGCAAATTTCACATGGGTATGGAAATTTAACGGCGGGGCAAACTGCACCCACGGATATGCTCAAGTGGCTGGAGAAAAGGGGTGTATTACATGAAAACTGGCTGGATTGAACAAAAGCCTCATAAATGCCCCCTCCCCATCAGCTTATAATAAAGACTTATATTTCTTTTTTTTTTTTTGGTTTTTGTTCTCAACTGACCGATTGTTCCTCCCCCCCCTACCCCCCCCCCTCTTGATTTGAAGAGGTTTAGCTTTTTTCCCCGCCCCCTTTTGCCATTTTCCTCCGTACGAGACGTTTTCCCCCTAGGGCATCGCCATTGACTCTGAATCTTTTCGACCCCACACATTGTTGAGCGCCTCGAGTGACTGCGATTGCGGTCCGGATACTTGGTTAATTTAGCCCCCACCCCTTCCCCTCTGTTCCATCCGTTTTCTCATTTTCGCCCGTTTACTTACCTCCGCCGCTTTACTCTCCTTCTGTTAGAGAAGAGAGCTCTTGACGTTTGTACAGATATTTGTGTTCTCATGCTATATTCCCTCGTAAAGATTGCAGCAATCTCTCTGCTCCATAAGGGGGGACACAGTCAGTCCCAAGGAAGTACCCACCATACAGCGTCTGGAGAACAATGTACTGACCAGAAAGAAATTACTCACACGGAGACGGGCCCGAGCAACAAGTGACATTTGCGTAATGAGTAAAAGCAATAAATGTGAAAATAAGGGAAGGAGGGAAAAAAGAAAAGAAAGGTACCACTGGGATATTTGAAGTAAGAATCTCGTAAATGCCATCCTAGCATTTTTATCTGGCCAATAAAAAAACAAAGAAAAAATGTCGCTATTGACTTGTTTTATGACTCACGCATAAACAGGTGACAAAGAAAAAAACATAGGTGATAAAGTCAGCACATCATTAACGAACACAAAGATGTTTAAACAATCATATTACAAGGTTAAGATAATAGAAGATATCCGGATTTTCATACTAAAAAAGAAAGAAAAATAAAAGATGAACAAGGGGGAACAGACAAAAAAGAAGAAGTAAAAAGAAAGAAATAAAGAACAGGATTTAGATAGAAAAGAAGATTAAAATGAAGAGAAAGAGAAGAAGAAGAGCAAAGAGGAGATTAAAATAGATAAAAAGGAAGAAAAAAATTGAATGATTGAAAAAATGGGTGGTAATGAAAAGAGACACGAAGAGAATCTTGGTGTAGCAAAAGAAGCAGATAAGAGAAACGAAGAGAAAAATTAGGAAAAGAGATATTAGATGATTTTATAGTTGAAAGAGTGTCCACAAATTAAAATTCAGAAAAATTTATTAAGACAAAGAGCAACCATCCGAAAAACTGAAACAGAATAAAAAAAGTATAGAACCATACTAAGGATCATGTATAATTCTAACTGTTGAGCTATATATATTTTTGAGAGGAAGAAAGTATGAAGAGCAAGAAGACGGATGAAGTAAATACGAATAAGAGGAAGAAGAGGAGGAAATGACTTACGTAAACTGAACATTTAAAAGATAATAATAAAATAAAAAAGGAGAGGGCAGTCAGAGAAAGAAAAAGAAACTATAGAGGAGATGAGGCAAGAAGGAGGAGGATAACGAGAGAAGAACAAAGAAAAAAAGTTGGTACAAACCTAAAGATGTACACAAAACGATAAAAAACCATTAAATAAGAGTATAGGAGAAGTGATATTAAAAATAGAATAAGAATATGAAGAATGATAGATAATGAAGTAGAGAAACAATAGGGCAAAAAGAAAGAGAGACGAAGAGGAGAAAGAATAAAAGAATTAAAGGATAGAAGAGAAAGAAGGCTAGGAGAGATAAGAGTTGAGATAGAAGATTATAAAAGGAGATAAAAAAGAGAAAGAAAAAAGAGAGAGATAAAAGAGCCAAAAGAATTATAAAAAAAAAGGAGAAGAGAACGAAAAAGAGAAAAAAGATGTTTAGGGACGTACCAACTATGACAACATGTAGATTGGCAAACTAAAAAAAGAATATTAGATATACAGTCGTACGGTTAGTGACAAAATATGAGGGAAATAATAAATCGATGGTTAGATACTTAGTCGAGACTGTATAAGATGAAAGCACATACTAGTAAGAATTACCTAGAAACAAAAGGAATTCACATTCAGAAAAGAACATCAGTTATAATATTAAGTAATAAAAAGAGGAAAAAATGAAATTGAGGAAAAAAAAGAAAAAGAAAGATAGAAAAAGGAAACAAAAAAAGAGGAAGTAAAAAGAAATAACAAAAAAAGAAAAAAATCAAATAAAAAAAGATAAGGAGGGAAAAAAATATAGAGTAGACTAAAAAAAAAAAAAAGGTAAAGAAAGAATACAAGGATCATGTTTCACAACAATTAAAGCCCCTTTAAAAAAACGAACTCGGAAGAAGCGTCTATGCTCAGCCCGAGGAAAGCGTAAATTGATAAAATTGAAAAAAAAAAAAAAGAATGAAAAAAATCAAGTGAAAAAGAAAAAAGAGAATAAAGTAAAAAAAGAAAGAGAGGGTAGGTAGGGAGAAGAAGATGACCCAAATAGTAGGGATTATTCTAAGGAAGACAACGATGGGAAGACCCACAACGCCTGAGATTAGCGAGAGAATATCAGGAAGGTAACTGAAGGGGGGGGGAGTAGAGGCAGTGGTGGGCTGTTCAAAAACGGACCCTGAACGCTCCTTATTGCCGGCCCCCCCCCCCGCCATTTGGGTGGTCGAGGGAACGGGTTTTGTCTCAAGAGATAGTGAACCCACCAGATTCACACCGATCAACATGCACACAGGAACTTCATGGTCTATAAACTGCACCAGGAACTTCACATGCCTCAAAATGCCAGGAATCACCCCTTCAATCATGCGCACAGGATACTTCACCCATCTCAAAGGACACCAGGAACTCACCGGTCAACATGCACCAGGAGCTTCACCTGTCTCAACATGCACCAGGAACTTCCCGTTCCAACATGCACCAGGAACTTAACCTGTTCAACACGCTACAAGGAAATTCACCCGTCTCAACACGCCCCGTAACTCACCCGTTCTCAACCGCACCAGGAACTTCACCCCCCTCAACATGCACCAGGAACTTCACCCATCAATTTAAGTTTCATTAAAACACCTGTATTTAAACGCTGTAATTGATAGCGTCTCTATAGCGTATGGGCGGAGGCGAGTTGCAATTAACGTGATTCTGGCCCGTCAATGTATCATCAAGCAAGAAAAGAACGTAGAAATGGAATTTGTTTAACCCTTGGACATAGAAATACATTGGTGTCTTTACATGTGTCTTAGTATCCATAGTCCAAACGTTCATGAGAATATTCATCTTGAATTTTGGAGGCCTGTTGCAGAAAACACTTATAATCTCCTTGACGATTAGTGGGATTAACCAAGGACAAACTTTTAAAACTTATAGAGAATCTTAACTAGATAACGATTAATTGACTTCTCGCTCCAGTTCCATTCTCCCCGAAATCAGACAGTAATATAGATGAATTTATATAGATGAAATATCGAATTTCCCACCTTCCGCACAAACACACTATACAATTTCTAAAATGACGTGATCCAACCCAACCCTCAAGGATAACTGCCTAACTCCTACAAATTGCTGTGGACTCCAATTAACCGCCACGAACCTGAGCTCAGGGATACGCTATCCCACCAGGCGCAGAACGGAGACAAATTCATGACTTTTAATATAGTAATGTGTAATTCTTCAGAACACAGCATTATTTTAAGTATAAATTTATGTCCCTATTAGGGTTGTGAATCTGCTGGAAATTATTGTAATTTTCGTCGTGAGTGACGCTAAGATTTTCTGAGGTGCAATCAACAACGGAGTGAGAGAATTAAGTTAAGAAGTCATTATGTTGCTTTTGAATCACTAACAACAGTGGATAAATTAACCGAATATTTAACCAGTGTTTATTAGGACGACTGCTCCTCTACTGTTTTTTATTCATCAATTTTTATTCGAAACACTATGAAGGATTGAAAAGTTGTCATCAAAAGTGTTGACACGTCACCTCGTTAAATACATATTTTCATTTACTATCCGAAATGCAGGGACTACCGAATAACTTGAGGCATTCGTGAACTTGGTTAGATTCGTTCATGACTCCGAGTCTTTCAGGTGTACTATACTTGAGATGAGAGAGTCCATCCAAAAGACACTGTCCATCCAAAGACATGTCCATCCAAAAGACACCTGTCCATCCAGACACCTGTCATCCAAAAGAGCACCGTCCATCCAAAGAACACCTGTCCTTCCAAGACACAGTTTCCAAAGCCACCGGTCCATCCAAAGGACACCTGGTCCATACCAAGACACCTGTCCATCAAAGAGACACCTGATCCATCCGAAGAAACTGTCATCCAAAGACACCTGTCACATCCAAGACACCTGTCGTCCAACAGACACCTGTCCTTCCAAGACACCGTCCATCCAAAAGACACTGTCCCTCCAAAAAGACACTGAGGAAATATTTTTATTTTTATATGCAGGCCTTTTCATCCAAAGGTACACCTGTCAATCCAGACAATGTCCATCCAAAGACCAGTCCTTCCAAAGACACCTGTCCATCCAAAGAACGTCCACCAAAGACACATGTCCACCAAGGGACCACCTGCCATCAGAGAAACCAGTCATTCTAAACCACCTTCCTCCAGACACACTGTCCAGTGACAAAGAGCTCCTTACCAAAGGATTCAGGCATACCCTAAGACCCAAGGAGATCAGCAACCTGGCTTGAAAAAGAACTTGGTAGCCCACCAAGTAGAAACTCGAGGGGCTTACAGGGTGCAGAGGACTCACGGGCTAGTTTACCGCTTATCAGATTCCCTTCTGACACACCTTCATTAATATTTAATGAAAGTTAATGCAATTGAGCGGCGTTGACATCATTACTGACGTCACGTGAATGGGTATCCTTATTTGGTATGTATGTGGTGTGCCTGCGAGCTTGCCTACATGTGCTTGAAGGGAGAATGTCAGCACTTGGGGCACACCTTTCAGTTAAAAGTCATCTACTGCCATAGGTTAGGACCTATTTGCTTTGTATTATACATGCTCTGACTGTAACAGCTCAGAGAACCAGGAGTCAATATTCTTCCGAAAATAAAACTAGACCTTTTGCGACCGGAGAACTAATGTTTAACTGAAGCATGTTCAAACATACCAGATGGATAGTTTGCCAAGATAAACTTACTTATGGAGAGATTAGATAGTGAAAAATGGGTACCCTGGAACTCTACTCCTCGGCCCCCGATCTTTTTGGGTTAGACTTTAACCCAACCAAACTCCGAGAGTAGACCTTGGTGTCGAGAGCATGTCAACTATTCTTATATTTACTAAAACTAATTACATTTAAATATGTTATCTTAGCTTCCTTGCCTTAGTTTAAAACAGTTCATTTAAGCAAGTAGTACTTAAGAATGGTGGTATGTGTACCGAGATGAACTGGAATGATAAACTGAACTTTTGAGTTTTTTGCTCGTGTGTCGAGAGCAATGCCTGTTTTTATTTTCATGCCAGTTTTACATGTATTTACTGCTTTTCATGAATTATTTCAAAGACATGATATATGATATTCATCTTGCATATGCCTATAACTTCTAATTATTTCTATTAGTGACAAATCAGGCGTGTCTGATATGTCACTATGTCCTTATTGTCCAAATTTGTTTGTCAAAATGTTCTCAAATTAGTTAAAAGATTTTCAACACATTCATTCCGGTGTCCTTGATTTTTTTTGTATTTATAATTGAACTTTTAAACTTATTATATTTTATCTCCATTTATGAAATACTTTCTCGTTTACCATTTATTTTGTTTATTGTATCCGTACCCGGTTTATAAATTTATGATGACACTGGACTGAGACAATCAGTCCCTACAATTCTTTCACCCAAATGACTTCCTGTAGGACTCCTCTCATCGTCCAATAGTCCTGCCTCCCTTTGAGCCTGTTATTCGCCCCGATCTACTACTCCAGCTTGACAGCCTGGTCAAACACGTAAACAGCGTTTCCCCACTTTTTTTTATTCGATTTTTTAATCAACACATTAAGGTACATCTGCACTTGTGCAGCTACCTAGACTATATGAAGGGGAGTACAGTGTGTCAAAAAGCTAGCTATGTGATGCTAAAAATCCCCATCACACAGGATGGTTAGTCATACAGAGGCATGTGGTAAGTAGTCTGCACTGGAAGAGTCTGGGTGCATTTGAGGATATCATCAACACAAGAGTGAATAAGGTAGCAGTGATACTAAAAGTCCCCATCTCGCAGGATGGTTAGTCATACAGGGCCATATGTTCAGTAGCCTGTACACTATCAGGATATCTTCAAGAATGTGAGAGTGCATGAAGTGTTGCAAAGCTCCAGGTACCTCATGCCAACGGGTTTGAATGGTGTAATAACTGGGCATTCGGTGATGTTGTGTACAAGCTCATGCTCCAGTTCCTACTCAAAGAGTGAAGAACCCTTGAAATATTTAGTAAAATCTATGGGAACCCCTCCCTACCGGGATGGAGGGGTAAATTGAACATGGGGTAAATTACAAAATAGACGTGTAAGGTACTAAAGTTAATAAGTCATGTTAAAACCTTAATTAATTTTATTTTACTCAATTACAAAATGGCGTCAAGTTGTACTTTTTCTGAAGCTTATGAAAATTCTCGCGGACCTCCGGACATGGACTCGAGGAACCCTGGCTGGAAATCATTATACTTTTAACATAGTGGCAACTGGCACCAACAGTGGTTCATACTTATACCCTCAATACCTACTTCACTCTGGGAACACCAAGGCTGCGCTGTTAGTTCATCCCCACTCCTACCCCCATGTGTCTGAGTTATCCATTGTGGCTTGGGGAGTAGAACAACTCCCGAACCCACTCCAGATATACTCTAGGTGTCCTAACCTCCATGCGGGTATTTGTTACCAAGTCATATTCCTGTGATTGAAGTCACCAAGAGTTAAGAATTCAGCCTCAATAAACATACCACCATCGCTGCCCACTCTGTAACCTTTAGATTATACTTGGAGTATAATGAAATGGGTTCTTGGAGTTCTACTACTCTCGAAGCCTGGCCATAGAGACTAGCCAGGACTAGCCAGCTTAAAGTGTGGTAACTTTGTCCAAGAGGCTGTTTCTTGGAGAGAGCCGCAGGCCTACATATCCACTACAACCCAGTTGGAGAGATACTTCTTGATGTTAAGTGTAAAATTTTATCATATATCATACTAATTGGTCCTCCTAGTGTTAATTGGGTGATTATGTCCGGTACTACTGTCCTATTATCCTCTACTGTTGCCCTGTGGACTCAACATGTCCTCACACATAATGCCTTTCAATTGTTATGCTTTCGAGCACAGCGTCAAATTCTAGGCGTTAGTAAAATTAAAAGCACTGTAATATTGCCACTTGCAAGGACTAATGTCGCCCTCATTAGCTTAAGGGGGTTACCTACGTTTCATCGTTTCCGGTTAGGCAAAATCACTTCAAATTTGACATTTGCTAGTGTGAGAACGGGCTGGTTTCCTTTCTGTGGTAATTTAGTCTCTTGAAAAGACTGCATTTCCCATTGTTATAAATTTCGTTTCAATAACTGCAATGAAATGTAGTTTCATTTCATGCACCCTCACATGTAGTTCTCGAACCTATTGTTATATCATCTGCACTTGTGTAAATAACTCTTATATTGTAGGGATTGAATTCGTGTAAAAGATAATCGGGGGCTAACTACAGGAACTTGGAGAGCAAGAGACTCCTCCTCACACACTGGAGTCATTCCTGTACGTTGAATTGCTGGCTTTTGGTGATCGGCTGTAGAGACGCAATATATTGCTCTGTTGTCACTGATGTTTGCAGTTCTGTACCTTATTATGACCTTACAGTACCATCGCCGTTATTTATTCATCCCTCTCTACTATTTTTCCTTCTCCTTTCTCGTACATAAACATGTGATTTTGGTATACTTCCCAACATCACCTCACATTCTTCAGTCTCCTCAATGCGCTAGTATGTGCCTCACTGGTCTCTGAATTTTGAACGTTACTTCAACCAGTCACACCTGTTCTATCTAGCCGCTCCCTATCCTACTCTGCTTCTAAATCTCCTGTGTTGTCTGACTAGCCATACTGATCGTTATGATCTGTTACCTACTGTAGGGAAGGGATGACTGTCGATCACTCTCTCGCCTGTCTTTCCCTGCCCCTTCTACTGCCTCTGTTAATGATGCCTGGTTATTTTTGTTGTCTCCGTTGCAGTGCACTATTCAACCTGCTTACTCTCTAGTGATCTAGTTCCTTAACACAAATGATTTCATTACTCTCTGAACTTAGTTGCTTCAGAACCACTGCTACTGCCCGGGGTATGGGTGTGCCTGAGTGCGTGTCCCTCGCCACGCTGTGCATGCGGTGGTTGAGCAGCACCATCTCACGATTTAACAAACGTCAATTTTGAAGAGGTTTTGGCTATCATGAAGCATACGTGCCTAACATATCCAGACCGATGTTCATTAGTCCGAAGAAGCGTGACTTGCTATTCATTTAATTTCTCTAAGGCACCACATTTTTTACGCTGTGGGTGAGATCGTTAAAACTGTGGTGCATTAAGTGTGAGGATAGGTTGAATGAATTTTTAAAGGTCGTGATTAAATCCCTTCTAGCTCTGCAAATTTTCAAATGCCGTAAGATCAAACTCTTGTAAATTTCCTCGAGGCTTATGTCCCTAAGCTCCAGGTAGTCTGGATCCAAACTATTGGACTTTATCATGTTAATTTTCTTGTTTAGGTGGAGGTTTTAAACTGCGGTGGGGCTCATGAGAGGAATTGGAGTGGTTGCAATTTCCTGCACATGAGAGCCCTCGCAAGTGCCAAGTCTAGCAGAGGCCAACCACGCAGGTGCCAACACTGGTCTATGCAGTTCTCACCCCGCCGTTGTGCCATCAGTCATAAGTGCCAGCCTACGCAGATGCCAAACCCATAAAAGTTTCATGCCACGCCGGCGCCATTGCTCGCAGGTGGCATTCCAACCTAAGAGCACACCCTCGTAAGACATATCGCTATCACGTTAACGGGCGTCAAGCGTTAAGTGCCAGTTCCGCACTCATCACCATGATGAATGATTCGCAGGCAGAACCGTCACGAGAGTGGTGAACAACGGGGCTCGAGCTACGTTAACTCGTCTGAACTGATCAGTCCAAAGACGGACTGATAAGTTCAGACAGCAAGAAAGCTTAATTATTTTGCAGAAAATAACATCTTGATGTGTTTTAACCATTACCTCAGACAGCTTGGGGGAAGACGTCTTGATGGTTGTCAGCTGAGAAAATAACACTTACTGCCTAGGAACACATAAATTAAGATGTGTTACATAGTATACTGACACCCATTCTCAGGTTATAACTGTTCAAGCTGCGGCACTCCACAGAGCAGTTGTAAACGATTCGGGCTGTGCAATGTAAACTGTATTTTCTGATATATATAGTATATCTTATTTATATATTATAGTTTGGTGTGTATTATAGTCTGGTATATATTTAGACACAGGGAAGGATAGGTTAGGAGTTTTGGTTCTGTAGGCAATTACATATATTTCAAACCACCATGAGGCTGGTTGATACCTGGTTCAAGGGTTCTGGGAGTTCTTCTACTCCCCAAGCCCGGCCGAGGCCAGGCTCGACTTGTGAGAGCTTGGTCCACCAGGCTGTTGCTTGGAGCGGCCCGCAGGCCCACATCCCACCACAGCCCGGCTGGTCCGGACTTCTCTTAGAAAACAGTCCAGTTTTCTCTTGAAGATGTCCACGGTTGTTCCAGCAATATTTCTTATAGTCGCTGGGAGGATGTTGAACAACCGCGGACCTCTGATGTTTATACAGTGCTCTCTGATTGTGCCTATGGCACCTCTGCCCTTCACTGGATCAATCTTAACTGTAGCATGCTATGCTCGTCCAACCTGCAATCGACCCAAAGACTTTAGATTTGATAGATTTTAACGTACTATGAAACCCCCCAAAATATTTTCTCTAATATATACAATTTATAAGTTTGTAGAGAGCTAGGCATACGATAGGTTAGATTAGGTGTTGGAAATTATTTGTACTTGCAGTAAGAGGGGCGAAGCACTTTCGATGTAACCAGTCCTCACGCTAGGCAGCGGCCGACTCCTAGCCGCATTCATCAGTTTCAACATTGTGTATTAAAAAAAGGGGAATGTGAGGGAATGTGAAGGTGGGGGGGGGGGGGGAGGAGGGAAGTCAGGGATTTACAGACTGTCCCGGGCACCGCCTGGCACCCCCCCCCTACTAGTATGTTTATTTATGAAAAGCACTTTGCTAACATATCTCCAAAAATTATAGTACATACAGGAACTATATGT
>WNGS01024340.1:0-12652 GCA_020271785.1 Procambarus virginalis | reverse complement strand
TATCTCCTTGTTCTCACGAAGGCTCTTGGCTGCCGCTTTGAGCTCGGGGGTCAGTATGGTACTTCTGTAGTTGCCTCGATTCTTCCTCTTCTGCAATAAGTTCCGCTTGGAGGTGTCCTTGGTGGGACCTTCTTTTGTGCTTCGAGGTCATAATGTCGTCCAACAGGATCTCCAACTCCACTTTCCGGGCCAAACGCACTTGGTCTGGACATAACGTGAAGTTATAACCAAGATTTAGGAGGTGACTTGGTCCTCAATGAGGTTGATCCTGCGAATCAACGGAAAGTGGAGTTGGAGATCCTGTTGGACGACATATTTGACCTCGAAGCACAAAAGAAGGTCACCACCAAGGACACCTTACAAGCTGAACTTATTGCAGAAGGAGGAAAGAATCGAGGCAACTACAGAAGTACCATACTGACCCCCGAGCTCAAAGCGGCAGCCAAGAGCCTTCGTGAGAACAAGGAGATAGTTGTTAGGAGAGGCGACAAGTCGCCAATATACGTCATCCTTAAGAAAGACGAATATCTGGCGAAAATGAACCACATACTCTCTGACCAAACTAAATTCCAAAGGGTAACGAAGGACACTACAGCCGAATTGAAAACAAAGGTCAACAAGTTGATTGAAACTGTGAATGCCAAGAAATCTGGACTCCACCTGCCAAAGATTATTGGAGAATATAAACCTGGATATGCGTATGGAAACGTCAAGACGCATAAGCCTGGAAACCCACTTCGGCCAATTATCAGCCAGATACCCACACCAACGTACAGACTGGCGAAACGACTCAACGGCTTACTGACTCCTTATGTCCCGTGCAACTTCAGCCTGAATCCCCGAAGGAATTTGTTGACTTACTACGGGGAACACGGGCCACAGGGATAAGAGCCTCGTTGGACGTAGAATCACTGTTCACCAACGTACCTGTGGATGAAACAATCGGGATGATATTGGACCGAGTGTATCGAGACCCGGCCTGTACTCCCCTTGACATGCCAGAAAATATCCTGAGGAAACTACTCCAAGCTTGTACTAAGGAGGCACCCTTCTTGAGCCGGATGGGCACATGTATAAGCAAGTAGATGGGGTCGCTATGGGTTCTCCCCTAGGCGTCCTGTTTGCAAACTTCTACATGGGTACTATCGAGGAAAAAGTCTTAGTCGACTTGAACTTGAAACCGGCCATATACTGCAGGTATGTTGACGACATTTTTACACAGGTACCTGATGTCAGACATCTGCAGGAGCTGAAAGAGGCGTTTGAGCAGAATTCTGTGTTACGTTTCACTTACGAGATGGAGAAGGATGGGAAGCTGCCCTTTCTAGATGTAACAGTCATGGAAAGGAGCGGAGGTTTCCACACTGCAGTCTACACTAAGGAAACAAACATAGGAATGTGCCTAAATGCCAACAGTGACTGCCCAGATAGGTACAAGAGGAGTGTTGTTAACGCTTATGTCGACCGTGCTCTCAGCCACAGCTCAGAATGGAAGCAAGTCGACGAAGAACTCTGTAGGGTAAGGCAGGTCCTAGTCAACAACGGCTTCTCCAATGGTTTCATTGAAGACATCATAAGAAGGAAAGTAAAACGCCATGCAACCTCTGAAGAGACAACTAATACAACACCTATACCCCCTATTAGACTATTTTACAGGAACTTCTTCTCCACAGCTCATAAAACGGAGGAAAGGGTCCTGAAAGATATTGTTAATAGAAATGTTATCCCTACAGACAAAAATCAGAAGATACAACTAACGATTTACTATAAAACCAAGAAAACTGCCAACCTACTCATGAGAAACTCTCCAGACACAAAGCAGAACGCTTTGAAAGAGACAAACGTCGTCTATGCCTTCAAATGTCCTCTTGGGGACTGTAAGCCCCAAAAAACTCAGTATATAGGCAAGACAACAACATCTCTTTCCAGGCGTTTAACGATGCATAAGCAACAGGGCTCCATTAAGGAACATATACTCTCTTCCCACAACCAAACCATCACCAGAGAAATCTTAACAAACAACACAGAAATCATCGATAGATACAGTGACAACAGGCGGCTTGACATCTGCGAGGCACTACACATCAAGAAGTCAACACCAGCAATCAACAGCCAATTAACGCACAACTATATTCTACCCACTTCAAGACTCCGCTCCAATATAGAAACATCAAGAAATATGGGCCAATAGGCCTTCTGCAGTTCTATTGGGACCCGACTTCTACTTCTACAAATCTATTCCCCGTTTTCCATGTTCTGTGTTTCACCCCACTAATGTTTACATCACCTCACCCAAATGCAGGTATAAGAGCCATGTTTGTTTCATAAAGCATAAGTTGTGTAGATAAACTAAAAGTCTTTGAAAATACTTTTTCAGACTAGAATAAGCATAAGTTGTGTAGATAAACTAAAGTCTTTGAAAATGTAATAAGTTTTACGAAACGCGCTCAAGTGTCGCGTCAACTAGAAATAAAGAATGAATTTTGGAGAATTGATTTTTATTTACCGTCATCAGTAAAAAGAAACATAAGGAAAATTGAGAAAATTCGTGTTAGAATTATTAATTTACTTTTTCGGTCATATTTAATACATATGTCTACAGGAAAGACTGCTACCAAAATATACTAATATATAGATATATATATATATATATATATATATATATATAGATATATATATATATATATTATATAGGGTACCATCTGGTGCAAGTGTAGGGACCCATAGCCTGGGAGAAGAAAAATAAAGAGTATCAGAGAAGACTTGTGGATCCTATGAACACTTTGATATTTTCTTCTATACCCTATTCTTTTGGTATGTATATATTTATCTAACTTTATTAAAATATATTATATAAAAAAATATATATATATATATATATATATATAGTAGTAGTAGGCATCCTTCAGTCTCGGGAGACTATGGAGTTGCGCTCTGGTTGTCAATCCTGGTGCAGCGTCTGGTGTGACTGATGAGGCCAATCCGAGAGTGGCAGTCCATCCCACACCGAGCACAAACGAAGTCCGATTCTGGTCTGTCTTCCTGGCTACTGGCTTTCCTTCTCTGTCTCTTTGCCTCCGATTCCTTGGCAAGTGACTCCTCGAACTTGGAGAGACCTCTTTGAACAGACTGCCTCCAGGCTGAACGGTCTGCAGCCAGTGTCTCCCATATAGCAAGATCGACGTCCATGGCTTTCAGGTCCCTCTTGCATACGTCTTTGTACCGTAGCTGGGGCTTGCCTGTTGGACGCTTTCCCTGCATCAACTCTCCATACAGGAGATCCTTGGGGATCCTGCCGTCGCCCATTCGCACAACGTGCCCGAGCCAGCGCATTCGTCTCTGTTTCAGCATTGTGTACATGCTGGTGATTCTTGCTCTCCCCAAGACGTTGTTGTTTGTCACCTTGTCCTGCCAGGTGATGTCCAAGATGTGTCGAAGGCAGCGCATGTGGAAGGCATTCAGCTGTCTTTCCTGACGGGCGCGGAGTGTCCAAGACTCACTGCCATAAAGGAGAGTGCTCAGGACACAGGCTCTGTAAACCTGAATCTTAGTATACTCAGTCAGCCTATTGTTGGCCCACACTCTCTTTGTCAGTCTCGACATGGTAGTAGATGCCTTACCGATGCGTTTGTTTAGCTCCGTATCAAGAGAGAGGGAGTCAGAGATTGTGGAGCCCAGGTACACGAAGTCGTGAACGACTTCCAGTTTGGAATCGGAGATGCCGATGTCAGGTGGGGAGTCCACTCCTTGTCCCATGACTTGTGTTTTCTTCAGGCTGATGGTGAGTCCGAAAGCCTGAGAGGCCTCGCTGAAGCGGGTCATGAGCCGTTGGAGGTCTTCGGCTGAGTGGGCAGTGACTGCTGCGTCGTCGGCGAAAAGGAAGTCGCGCAGACACCTCAGCCGAACCTTCGTCTTGGCTCTCAGCCTGGCGAGGTTAAAGAGCTTTCCATCCGACCTGGTCCGGAGGTAAATGCCTTCCGTGACAGATCCGAAGGCGTGCCGCAGCATAACTGCGAAGAAAATCCCGAATAGGGTTGGAGCCAGTACGCAGCCCTGCTTTACTCCACTTCGGATGTCAAAGGCGTCTGATGTTAGTCCATCAAAGACCACGGTGCCCCTCATGTTCTCATGGAAAGATCTGATGATGCTGAGGAGCCTGGGTGGGCATCCGATCTTGGGGAGGATCTTGAACAGGCCATCCCTGCTGACGAGGTCGAAGGCCTTCGTCAGATCTATGAAGGCTATGAAGAGTGGCTGCTTCTGTTCCCTGCATTTCTCCTGCAGTTGTCTGAGGGAAAAGACCATGTCGATTGTGGACCTGTCAGCTCTGAATCCGCATTGTGATTCTGGATAGACTCTCTCTGCAAGTACTTGGAGCCTCTTCAATGCGACTCGAGCAAACAGCTTTCCGACAGTACTGAGGAGGGAGATTCCACGGTAGTTGTTGCAGTCGCCCCTGTCACCTTTATTCTTATACAGCGTGACGATGTTGGCATCCCTCATGTCCTGTGGCACCTCTCCTTCTTCCCAGCAGAGACAGAGAATTTCATGCAGCTCCATGAGCAGGCTACCTCTGCAGCACTTCAAGGTCTCAGCAGGAATGCCATCTTTGCCAGGAGCTTTACCAGGAGCAAGGGAGTCTAGGGCATCACTGAGTTCTTCGAGGGTCGGTTCGCTGTCGAGCTCCATTAGCACAGGCAGACACTCAATGGCGCTCAGGGCGTCTTCGGTGACCACATTGTCCCTGGCGTATAGCTCAGAGTAGTGCTCGACCCAGCGCTTCAGCTGCAGTGTCTGGTCCTGAATCACCTCGCCAGTGGCAGATTTCAGAGGAGCGGTCTTCCTCTGGATTGGGCCGAGGGCCTGCTTGATGCCGTCATACATTCCCCTTACATTGCCTGTATCCGCTGCAGTCTGTATCTGGGAGCAGAGCTGGAGCCAATAGTTGTTGGCACATCGCCTGGCGCTCTGCTGTACTTTGCAGCGGATGGCCCGAAGGATCTGTAAGTTGCGCTGACTTGGGCAGGCTTTGTAGGCTGCCAAGGCGTTTCTCTTCTCTTCAATGACAGGTGTCATCTCTTCCGAGTGAGCCTCGAACCAGTCAGCCGACCTGCTGGTCTTCTTGCCAAAGGTGGAAATGGCAGCGTTGAACACAGCGTCTCTGAAGTGCTCCCATCTTTTACAGGCAGTGACCCCGGCTGGGCCAGGGAGAGCTTCCTCGAGCACTCGTGCAAAATCTTTCACCTTGTCCTGGTTTCGGGTCTTAGTGGTGTCGATGCGAGGTCTGCCCGTCTTTTTTGAGTGATGAATCTTCTTTGGTTGCATCTTGACCCTGCTACAGACCAGGGAGTGGTCGGTGTCACAGACAGCACTCTGGTAGCTACGCGTAATCTTGACACTGGGTAAACTTGCACGCCTGGTAAGAATCAGGTCAAGCTGGTGCCAGTGCTTGGATCTGGGGTGTCTCCAAGATACTCGGTGTTGAGGCTTTGTGCCAAAGAACGTGTTGGTGACACAGAGACCATGAAGGCAGCAGAGTTCTAGCAAACGTTGCCCGTTCTCATTCATCCTCCCTATGCCGAATTTACCCAGACAAGTGGGCCAAATGTTGTGCTCGGCACCCACTCTGGCGTTGAAGTCGCCGAGGATAAACAGTGGCTCCTTTACAGGGATTCTTGCTATGACTCTGTTGAGGTCATCGTAGAATTTTTCCTTTGCCTCTGCTGGAGAAGTCAGGGTTGGTGCATATGCACTAATTACATTGACTGGTCCTGTTTGGGAGTGCAGTTGCAGAGACAGAATTCGTTCGGTTTCCCCCATCGGTGGCATAATGTATCCCAACAGTGTATTCCTGACGGCAAATCCCACACCATGTTCTCTGGTCTCATCAGGTGGTTTTCCTTGCCAGAAGAAAGAGAAGGTCCTCTCTCTCACAGATCCTGATCCAGGGAGCCTGGTCTCTTGGAGAGCAACAATATCCATCTGCAGTTTGCTCAGCTCCCTATCAATGATTGCTGTTTTTCGGGCGTCATTGATTTCTTGCAGGTCGTCAGAGAAACCTGGTGTCAGTGTCCTGACGTTCCATGTGCCCAGCTTTAGGGCAGTTGATATTTTCTTTTTGGGTATGATATTGCTTGGTGCAAAGTTGTCGGGCCGCTTGTCGGTTTTCACCCTAAACCCCACGCACCCAGTGAGGTTAACGGACCGTGGCGAGGCAACACCTTATTGGCTGGGGTTTGCCCAGCTTGAGGCGGGCGGTAGCTGCCCAGTGGGGCACGATGACCCCTCCCACCGTCAGAAGCAACCCCTGGCGTCACACTCTTCGCCAATCGAGCAGAAGACTTAAAACCGGTAGACTGTCGCTTCCCGTGTTGGTTCGACGCTGTGAGGCGAAGCTGGAGTGTCCTCTCCAGGGCGCAAAGCCTGGGTAGGTAGATATGGAGGAGGAGCTGTTACCCATGCAGCAAATCCCCCCTCTCCACGTTGCTGAAATTATCCAATAGAAAGGCAAATGCCAATACACATGGTTCCAGCAACGTCGCAGGAGCTGCCAGAACGAGGTCGACGTCAACAACGAACTGCCTTAGGGGCTCCAACTCCGGATTTTTCCTCGAGGTTGACTCCTGAAGCCTTTCCCAGAAAAGGGGTATGGCCGCAAGGCAGCAGAGGTTTAAAATCGGGGTTTTCCTTCCCCTAGATGGGCTGCCTTCCAAGGCTATCGAGTCCCATCTACCCGGAGCAGCTGGTTTTAAGGCGCCAGAGGCACGCCCTCGCCCCTTCTCCTGTCGGTAAAAGCAGTTCCGCCGGACTTAAAGACTAAGCCACCCGTGCAGGCCAGGAGTTGGACTTGGTTGTCAGAGGCTATTTGAGACGCATGCCATATAGGAGCATTTTATAGGTCATGGGAGCTCGTCCCCCATTACCACCCCCTGGCAATGACAACCCCTTGGAACCAATTTATGGTACTTCAATATTGATTTAAATATTGATTACATATAGGGTAGTAGTAGGCATCCTTCAGTCTCGGGAGACTATGGAGTTGCGCTCTGGTTGTCAATCCTGGTGCAGCGTCTGGTGTGACTGATGAGGCCAATCCGATATATATATATATATATATATATAATATATATATATATATATATATATATATATATTATTATATATATATATATATATATATATTATAGATACAAATAAAAATAAAATGTCCGTTTGTTCAAAATCGCTAATCTCCGAATGTTCTTCACCAATTGCTTTGAAATTTTCACACAACGTTCCATTCTCATCTGAGCAGGTTTTTATATCCATACTATATAGATGTCACTTCTGTGACGGGGAAAAAAAACATGCTTCATCTGAAATACAGTGTTTTTCGTGTGTTTTTCATGTGCGGGAAATCTTCAAAACCTCTTTACTGATTGTTTTGAAATTTTGACACAATGTTGCATTCGAATAGGAGCGTCTTTTTATATATTTCTATATACATGCGTCACCTGTGACAGGAAAAAAAACGATTTTTTTTTTAAAGAGTGCCATCTGTTGGACGCAAGAATAACACACGCTGTAATCTCCGAAAGTTCGTCACCAATTGCTTTTGAAATTTTGATATAACGATGCATTTGAACAGGCGCATCTCTTTTATATACCTACTATATAGATGCCACCCATGTGACAGGTAAAAATAAGCGTATTTGAAAAACAGTGTCATTTTTTGCACATAAGACCAACACATGCTATACTAAATATGTTACGATTCCATTTCAATGTTTCCGATTTCATTGATAAATTGAATTTTCATAAATTTCGATTTATTTTAATTTTGATTGACTTATTTTGTGTGACATTGCCTTGGAATTGAGCTGTGTTGTTTACCATACCATTCATTTTGTAAGTATAGTTAGTTTTTTTTTTGTTTTTTCATAATTTTTCATTTCGTTTATTGAACTGTTTTTATTATATTTCAGTGATAGGAACATCTGGAGCCAGATTCACGAAGCAGTTACGCAAGTATTACGAATGTGTACATTGTTCCTCAATCTTTGATGGCTTTGGTTACATTTATTAAACAGTTTACAAGCATGAAAACTTGCCAATCAACTGTTGTTATTGTTACGAACAGCCTCCAGGTGCTTCAGAGCTCATTAACTGTTTAGTAATTGTTAACAAAGCTGCCAAAATTGAGAAAAGATGTACAGGTTTGAAGTGTTTGCGTAACTTCTTCATGATTCTAGCCCCAGATCATTTGATGTTCCCAATTTCTGATGGGAACATCAGATCATCACACGAGGGAGATGGGAATGGTGGGAAGGATGAGGGGACAGGAGTTGGGGATGGCGGGGACGACGAGGGGGACAGAGGAGGGGGTAATGGTGGGGGAGGACGAGGGAACAGGGAAGTTGGAGATGGTGGGAACGAGGGGAATGGAGAATGGTTGGGAGGACAAGGGAATAGGGGAGTGGGAGATAGTGGCGAGGACAAGGGGATGTGGGAAGGGGGAATGGTAGGAAGGACAAGGGGATAGGGGAGTGGGAGATAGTGGCAGGGAGGAGGGAATGGTGGAGTGGGGAATGGTTATGAGGACGATGGGATGCTGTAGTGGAGGATGAAAGGGAGGAAAAAGGGACGAGGAAGTGAGGAACGGTTGGGAGGACGAGGGGATAGGGGGAATGGAGGGGAGGACTGGGAGAAAGGAAAAGGTTCCTGTGGCTCAGTAACGCACATGCGTTGCTGAGCCACAGCAACGCGTGGCCGGGTACAGCTACCTATATAATAAAAATAGAAATGTTCGTTTGTTCATAATCGATAATCTCTGAAAGTTCTTCATCGATTGCTTTGAAGTTTTCACACAACGTTCCCTTCGCATCAGAGCAGGTTTTTATATTCATACTAGCAGTACCCGCCACGCGTTGCTGTGGCTCAGTCTGGTTAAATGGAAAGAAAGAAAAGAGAAAGGCACGTTTCTAATATGTTTAATTTCACAATGTTTGTGGGTATACAATATTTTTTGTTGTTCCATTGTCTGTTGAGATATAGAGATTGTCTGGTTTGCCGACTCTAGAACACTCAACATATAATTGTCCACGTGAGAAGCAATCCGTGTCTAGATATAAACTGCACAATTCTAAAGATTGGCCTTGAGCTTTGTTGACAGTGATTGCAAACGCCAATCGAATTGGAAATTACAATTTCTTAAATTGAAATGGCATATCTGTTGGAATCATAGGAATGCAAGGAATGAGGACATATTCCCCTTTGAAAGGTCCTGTCAGATCGTTGCTTCTACGACATCGCTGATTAATTTTTTTTACTGCAAGGCGCGTGGCGTTGCAAAATTTTGGCTGGTTGACATTTCGCAACATGATAATTGGCAAGCCGATTTTCAATTGCCGTACGTGTGATGGTATCCCTGGCAGATCGAGTGAATTAAAAAATTATGTTGGATATTAATTGCTTCATCTGCAGTCACAACAGTTTCGACGGACTTGTATGTGACTGCCTCGCTTTCAATGTTATACTGAATAATGTTGTTAAGGTCGTAGACGCTTTGTTCTTGGCCACAAGAATAGCTCGTTCACTCAGCCAATCGTGATTCTTGTAATTGATTTCAATATTGGGAAATAATTTTTTTCTACCAATTCTTCTTTTGATGTCACTAAATTGCAGAAGTTATGAGGCAATGAAATTCGTCCTAAGGTCAGATCACCCGGCCCGTTTACGTTCCCAATTTCTAGAAATTTAAGTGAGAATATCTCAGCTGATGGATCGTTTTGCAGTAGCTACATAACTACACGCATATTTGTAGTTAATTTAAATATCTTTACGTGGCGCCACAAAATAGAGTATTTCAGGCAAGCATTTATTTCGTCCATTGGTGTCGATCGAGGAATTACAGGTAATGTTTGCCTGAAATCTCCTGCAAGCAATATTAATGTGTTCCCAAATGGTTTGTGTTTCCACGCAAATCTTTCAATTATCGATCAAGAGCCTCGAACTATTTTTTGGGGGGGCATTGTGCATTCATCCCAAACAATAAGTTTGCATTTCAGCAATACTTTTCCCATGCCGGATGCGTTGGAAATGTTGCACGTGGGAGTTTCAATGAATTGCATGTTCAATGGTGATTTCAAAGTCGAAGAAGCAGTTCTTCCACCTGGTAGCAATGTCGCAGCAATTTCGGACGATGCAAGAGCTAAAGTTATGCCATTTGGGATCGAAATGCTGCCAGAATCAATCTAATTAAGAAGGTTTTACCAGTTCCTACTGGCGCATCTTAGAAGATTTCTCCAAGCTCGTTATTGACAGTTTGAATTATATGATTGTTAATGTCTTTTTGTTCAAGCGTTAGCCCAGGAATATTTGATTAAACATACGACAACAGATCACCCGTGTTGTAATTTTGTTCACGACGAAATTCTACATCGAACGAAGCAGCAGAAGTTCGATTCGATGATGGCATTTCCAATTGATTTAAACTTTGTTCGCGATTTCTACACACAAGTCTTCAGTTATTATTAATGCTTCGTTGAAGATTTTTGCTGTAAAATTCATGCTCATATTTGAATTTTCTTTGCGTATTCGACGGATAATATTTTAAGCCATGTGCAATTTATAATTATCCCATAACTCTGTTGGAGATAACAGAGAGCTTAACAGAGATAACAGAGGTCAATATGATTACAAACAATGCACGAATTTGATTTGGATGTGATGTGTTGGATGCGTCATCCTAATGCCGATCGTTGTCCAATAAATTCAGAGCTTGACATGCACTATGGGAAGTGGCATATTGACAAATCATGCCACTTAACAAATCTCAATTGCAGGAAAGACGTTGGACCGGGCACATTTACCAACAGTATGCAAAGAAAGAAGCATTCATCCTGATTAGGATGCTTGGTGTACAGTCTGCCTATCGTAGTTTATTTGAATATGCCAAGTTGTCCATCGATTCGCTCTCCTCGTTTGCGTCATTCAAATGATTTTCTACTGGCATTCTATGTGTATTACGTAGGCACTTCCAAATACAGCATTGTTTTCCCAAAACACGTCATTTTGACATAACGTGAAGAAGCAGTTAACGCTGTAGCAGGTGGATTTATAACTGTTTGTTGCACATTTGCAGCTGTGAAATAAACGTGTTGTCCATTTTCATGTTTTCAAAACAAAAACAAAAATACTAACGAAATATTTCAATTCAAACGCAGATCAATCGACACAGCTCAATTTCACCACCAATTGCACTGAAAAGTAACAAGAACAGTTAAAAAAAACGAAAAGAAAAACAATAACAAAAACCAATAAACTATACCCACGAAATGAACGGTATGGTAAACAACACAGCTCAATTCCAACGAAATGTCACACAAAATAATTAAAATCAAAATGAAAATAAATCAAAATCTATAAAAATTCAATTTATCAATGCAATCCGAAACATTGTAATGGAATCGTAACATATTTTGCATAGCTTGTGTTGGTCTTATGTGCAACAGATGGCGCTGTTAAAAAAAAAACATGTTTTTACCTGTCACATATCTGGCATCTAAATAGTAGGTATATAAAAACACGCACGTGTTCGAATGGAACGTTGTGTCAAAATTCAAGGCAATCAGTGAAGAACTTTCAGAGATTAAAGCATGTGCTGCTCCTACATCCTTCAGATGGCGCTGTTTAAAAAAAAATGTTTTTCCCTGTCACAGGTGAGAATGTTTAAAGTAGGTATATAAAAACAAGTCGCCTATTCCAATGCAACATTGTGTCAAAATTTCAAAACAATCGGTAAAGAGGTTTCGAAGATTTCCCTCACATAAAAAACGTATGAAAAACACAGTTTTCATAAAAAGCATGTTTTTCCCACCACACACGTGATATCGATATAGTATGTATATAATACCCGCTCGGATGCAAATGGAACGTTGTGTGAAATTTCAAAGCAATCGGTGAAGAACTTTCGGAGATTAGCGATTTCTAACAAACCAACATTTCTATTTTTATTATATAGATATATCTATATCAATAACAGATACAGTAAGATCCTTATTACAAGAGACCTGAGAGATCGTCCTCACCAACAGTGTGCTTGTTGAGGCACTTTTGGGCACGGATAACATTGCTGTAATCCTCGAAGAGCAATTGGACAGAGTGATGGGGGAGGCGGGCGCATAAACAACAAATAATTATAATTTAAAATTCAGGAAATGGCAAATGGTAGCACTAAGAAAAATGCAGTGGAGGCCCTGTCATGTGAACATTGAGTGTACATTTGCTTTACATCCAACTTAGAAACAATGAGGAACAACCACCGGTGTAATGAAAATGAAGAATCGAACTTGCCCATCTTTAGTGAATGTGACCTTTCAGGTGAAGAAATAATAAGAAAGAGAAGTGAAGTTGGAAGTAATGGAGACGGGAGGAGGAGAAGAATGTAGCACCAGACGGCGGCTGGGGCTGGGTGGTAGTGTTCGGTGCCTCGCTCATTCTTGTAAGTCTGCCTTTTGTTTATCCTTATTTGCAAAGTTTAATATTATCTCATACTGCAATATTATAGACAATTCAACATTCACATGCATTATTTTAAATTTAAATCGGAAAGGAAATGGAAAAATATATGCAAAGACATGTTCCTCCTTGAATTCGAACCCTGACCCCTGTG